>SNQJ01S0233077.1:0-14068 GCA_010110895.2 Picea sitchensis | reverse complement strand
AGAACCACAATTGATCCATGTTGTCATTGACCCGCATAACATTCGATGTCAACACTTTCTCATGTTACGGTGGGTCTTACTTTGTGACTATTTCAGTTAGTTCTTATACTTGTTGAAGACCTCTGAACTTGGTTGGGCTATCAATGCCTACATAATCTGTGATACTTCTTACAGATGTCACTGCCTACTATTCAGAGTATGTTCCTCCAAAGAATTATCTTCTTCCTTTATCACGACTACCCCCGAGGGCGCTGCAGTTGTCTACATCAACACTTCATTCCTCTTTGAGTTACATGACACAAGCATGGGGCATGCCCACCTTGTTTGTACACAGTTTGTGTATTTTTATATTTTTTACACACCTTATGGAAGGTTGGGTTCTACAGGTTCCTTTTTTTCTCCAACGGATTGATCTGGACAATCCCACTATTTCTCTCTCTTACAAACGACACTCTCAGTAGAAGAAACATTGATGGATTTCAGCTATATGTATGCTCCTAACCTCATCCATCTGGGGGCATCTGTTATCACTGAAATTTTGTTCGCAAATGGTTACAAGAATTCAACATCATCAAACAGGTATGAAGTCATCCATGGACCTGAATTAACACAAAAGCATTCACAAAGGGTCAAAACTATACAACTAGTGCAAAAATTAAAGGGTGCTATGAAGACACTGGGCATGCGCGCACATGCACAAAACATGAACGCAGAAATTGCACACATGTGCACGATGCGCGAATGTTGTTGCAAAAAGCCACACACCTGAGAAACGATGCATTTATGAGAGTGGTCAGCCTCCCACCCACTTCTGGTTCAGCTTCCAAGTTGATTTGACACTCAAATCTGGATTGGATTTGACTGGGTGGCTGGTCAAAGACCTAGAAATTCCCTAATTAGCCTCTTTACACACGACAAACTAGTTGGACAATAACTCAAAGGAATGCTATAAAAAGGCCATGGATACACTTCATTTTTCAAGAAATTCAAAGCAAAGTTATACTGCCATTATTCTCTTGAGGACTCTTCTATCCTTTCCAAGAGTATACTTGCATCATTACATTGGGCAATCCATCTCACCCCTTGAGTGGATTAGCAAAGAATTCTTTCACCATTTTCATTTTCATTTTCAAAGTTGTAAGAAGAGCTTATTTGTGGGGGTCCAAGAGCCCTCCCTTGGAGGAAGAAGGGACTCATAGTCCCCTTGCTTCTTGGTGTTTTCTTTCACTAATATTAGCCTTATAATTGGTGACATGGGTCTCATTGTTTCTTTTGTCCTTATGTCCCTATGTTTATAAATTTAGTTGTTGTTTTTTTTCTTAGTTTAATTCTTAGTTATTGTTTTATATTTCTTTTTCTAACCCTTTTCCTTGCAGTTGTTCTGCTTAGAAAACCCAACTAAGCTTGAAAGAGCCTCTATTTTTCTCACTAAGGTGACAAAAGAGGCACAACAGGTATTTTGATTTGTACAATTTCCTCATCAGGGAAAAAATGTCACATCGATTAGTTAGATTTATGTACACCCGATGCTCGTGCTCCCACTATCAACAATATTCCATTCTTGGGAGATCACAAGATCACGTATGAAAGCATTGGTGTTGGCTTCTTGAAAGACTCTAGACTCATGGGTACCTTATCTAGACCACTTCCACCCACCACACATCATGTTGCCACAATCAATATGATTTCGACTATGGTTTACCAATCCTTGGAATCAACTGACCCTTGGATTGTACCTAGTCCGTTGGAATTCGTTACACTAGGTAACACCATGCCACTTAGTCCCGCTAAAATATCATACATTGCTATCCAATCTGCCTCTCCCTCCTCAGATGAACAACATCTCTTGGCACCCGACAGTTACTCGATGCCATCTTGGTTAAATTCCTTGACGTCTTCTTTTGACTACATTTCTCAAATATTTCCATCCGACGAATCTATCATGGAAATGCTTAGCATTGATGATGTACCTTGGGACGATAAACATCATCGATCCTCTTTTCTTCCACCTCTTGAAGAAATGTAGGAAGATATACACTCTATATTCCCCCCTGATGTTTTCAACTTTCCACAATCACCCATACTTACACAAGAAACTCTTTCTGAGGGGAATTTAGGCAACATTACCTCTATGGTCATTATTGACATTTCGATCAAGGAAGGTGTCGTGGAAAATATTAATCTCAGTGTTAATTGTTCGCCCAAGGAAGTGGTTTCTTATACTGCTTTATTTAAATAATTCAATGATGTCTTCACTTGGAGCTACGAGGGAATTCCAGGAATTGATCAGTCGATCATTGTGCATGAGATAGAAACCTACCCAGGTGTAAAACATGTTCAACAAAAACTCTGCTTGGTCCATCCTAAGAAGACCGTGGCTATTAAGGTAGAATTTGAGAAGTTATTGAAATCTGGCTTCATTTATCATGTCCCCTTGACGGAATGGGTTTCAAACATTGTTTTGGATACTAAGAAACAAGGGACCATTCACATCTGTGTTGATTATAGGGATCTCAATAAGGCTTGTCTGAAAGAAAACTACCCTATGCCCTTCATTGACCAAATTATTGATAATTGCGTTGGTAGAGAAATTTTCTCTTTCATGGACGGTTTCTCAGGGTACAACCAGATTGACATTTTACCCACTGATCAGCATAAGACAACCTTCATCTACCCGTGGGGAAATTTTTTCTATCGAAAACTACCATTTGGCCTTAAAAATGATGGTGCTACATTCCAATGAGCCATGTGATATTCTTTCCATGATATCAAACATATTGCGGAAACTTACCTCAATGACTTACCTGCCCACTCAACCAGTCGATCGGACCATTTTGGTCATCTGCGGGCGATTTTTCTTCGATGTCAGTTCTACCGTATTCATTTGAACCCACATAAATGTATTTTTGTTGTCGAATCAAGCCGACTTCTCGGCTTTGTTGTCTCCAAGTACGGGATTCGGTTGGATCCCTTAAATATTAGAGCTATCCTAGATTTACCTCCACCCAATAATCTGACACAACTCCAATGTTTGCAGGGGAAAGAAAACTTTCTTCGTCATTTCATTTGTAACTATGCTGAGATTACCAAAGGATTTATGTGATTGTTGCAGAAAGAAACCCCTTTCATCTGGGATGACACTGCTCAACGATCTTTTGTTTCTCTTAAGCATTCATTGACCAATACACCTCTATTGCATCCTCCAAACTATACGCAGGATTATATCCTTTACTTATCAACCTCTACTTCCACTATTTCTATGGTGTTAGTTCAAGAGGACCCTATCGGTGAGGAACACGTGATACATTATTTGAGAAAAAGTCTATCTGGTCTCGAGCTCTGATATTCACATGTTTAAAAGTTGGCTCTGGTAGCCATCATCGCTATCCATATATTCCGTCACTACATTTTTCTACACACCACCACATTTATCGCAGACTCAAAACCCATGTATCACATTATAACACGTCAATTTATTGGGGGAAAATATTCTAAATGGATCATCATCCTTCAAGAGTTCGATCTCGAGTTTGTTAAGACCAAAGCTAAAAAATATTTGGTGTTTGCGGAGCTTATCTATGACTTTCCCCATGTTGATGACGATATTGAGCCCAAATATTCTCTCCCCGATGAGACTTTGTTCCACATTAGCTTGTCTGACCCTTGGTATGGAGATATCCTTCTTTATCTCCAAACCCAACATTTTCAGCCTGATATCTCTCATGAAGAGCGTTGTCATATCCGCCATCATTCTCATCACTACCTTATCTTTGTGGTATTGATACTATCCTATGATGATGTTTGACTCATGAAGAGGTTGATCACGTTCTTAATGACTATCACCTTGGAGCCTGTGGCAATCATCTTTCTGGGATGGATATAACTCATAAAATCTTACATGTCAGCTACTTTTGGCCCTCTATTTTCAAATATTGTGTTGAGGCAGTCAAAAAATTCCCACCCTGCTAAGTTTTTAACAAAAAGGCATACACCCACCCCGCTCTACTGCATCCCATTATTTACATCGGCCCCTTTTCCAAATGGGGCATTGATTTCATGTAGTGTAAGCCTACCTCAGCTGGGGGGAATAGTTATATCATCATTGTCGTTGATTACTTCACAAAATGGGCTGAGGTTATGCCTAACTTTCTGAATGATGGTCGTATTGCATCTCTTTTCTTTTTTAACCACATCATCACTCACTTTGGTGTTCCATAATACATTTTCACTGATCACGGTTCACATTTTCAAAACCAGATGATGAGTGAGTTGCATGCCAAGTTGTGTTTTCGCCATGAAAACTCATCCCCATATTATTCTCAAGCTAATGGACAAGTTGAAGCTATCAAAGGTCCTTAAAACCATGATCCAATGGATGGTATGGGAAAACACGACATCTTGGCATTTACAAATTTTCTCTGCTCTCTTGGCTTATCGGACCTCAGTAAAAATTGCTACTAGATTCACTCCCTTCCAGCTAGTATATGGCATAGAAGTTGTTTTACCAATCGAGTGAGAAATTCCCTCGTTGAAACTCAAAGTAGAAATCTTGCCCCACATTTCTTCTAGAGAAGAACATTTCTTACTCTTGACTAGGCTGGATGAAACACGTCATGATGTTTCTCTCATCAATGAGACATATAAAAAATGAATCAAGAATCAATACGACAAATCTGTCCATCCTCTTGCTTTTGCAAAAGGAGACCTTGTCCTCATTTATGACTAGGATCATGATAAGTTAGGGATAGGGAAGTTAGAACCTCTATGGAATGGTCCTTACATCGTGAAACGTGTTCTACATAGATGTGCCTATGAGCTAGTTGACTATGAAGGAATCTCCCTGGGTGAGCCCCGGAACGGGCTTTACTTTAAGAAGTACTATGCATAGAACATCTAGCATACATGCTTTGTACACTATTGTATTTTTATTTTGGTGTGTCTTTTTCTTTTGCGTGCTCAAGTTATTCCTTAGCCACTTATACCGTGTCTTTTGTTTTCATGCGCAGATGACATCTTCCTTTCCTATTTTTGTCGGGTTTGCAGGTGGCACTAGTCGACACACCCAAAACGTTGCTTCTGCAGCTTGGGTCATTTACCACTCTGATGAGTTGGTGAGTTCTAGAGGTATTTGGTTAGGATTGGAAACTAACAACATGGCAGAATATCATATTTTCATCAAACTTTTAACCGAAGCCTCCTCCCTAGGCATTTCTCGCATGATCATCAACCTAGACTCCCAACTCGTGGTTTGTCAACTTAATCAAATCTACGCTATTGACAATCCTATCCTACTACATCTCCACTTACGAGTTCATCGTCTTGAAGGAATGTTTGATTTTATCAAATACAGACACATACCAAGAGAAATCAATACCATTTTGGATTCATTAGCTAATTACATCATGGATAGGTATCTCAGACATAGATAAGTTTTCATAAAAGAAATTAAAACACATCACATAAAAGACATCATTATTTGCAAATCATTTGGCACTATAAAATCTTGGAAATGTATATATATATACGGTGTGACTGAAAATGTTTGATTACATCAAAATGGTACATAGATAGGAAAAATCTTGGGTCCTCGTGCCCATAACGTCGTCATAAAGACTATACAAAAAAAAATTAGTGAGGTCCTATTCCACCTGCATCACATTGTGCTCCAAGTAGCACATCACTGCATGGGCTACTTGTCTCAATAAATAGTTAATATTCTCAGGGACTCCCACTGTGTGTCTCTGCAAGTGCAAGGGTACGTTCTCCATCTCAAGAGGAGGGATACTCATTGTAACACCACATAGGTTTGTCTCCACCTCTTGGAGACACCCTGCTGCTACTACTACCTAAGCATCCCCGCGGTGCCCCAATGTCGGTATCTCTGTCAGACGTGTTTCTCCCTTGTTTGCATGATGAAACGATACATCCATTAGGAGCTCTTCTATGTACCCAAAAAAAATAATATAAGTTTTAAAATAAATAAATAAAACACTTGACAAGATCATTTTAGGTTTCTTACTTGACGCGTCCCATTCCACCCCATCTGGAAGGAACAGGTCCATGCTTCCCCGGAAATCCACTCCGGCGTATGGAAATTATTCTATCACGATCAATTGGCATCTCAGCCAAGCAAATAAATCACCGATGAATTTGAACTCTGAATTTGAGCCTGGTCTCAGAGACAGGCTAGTCCATCGCTCCATACGTGGTTCTCCCATTGGCCGTAATACTAATGCAATTTGAGGTCGCATATGAGGAATGTGTTCTAAGAAGAATGAAACCAATAATGAACCATACCTGAACTGATTCTTCTTCCCTGCTCTACATCTCGTAATCTGCTCCTTCGCATTCTGAAGGAACCCTGTACTCCAGTTAAACAGTGTTGGCTCTAAACACTGTA
The DNA here is from genome assembly GCA_010110895.2 of Picea sitchensis. Classification (NCBI taxonomy): domain Eukaryota; kingdom Viridiplantae; phylum Streptophyta; class Pinopsida; order Pinales; family Pinaceae; genus Picea; species Picea sitchensis. The sequence continues at coordinate 7,668 of SNQJ01S0233077.1, read as the reverse complement.
AACCATAGGCCACCTATGATATTGAAACTAGGTGTGAGCTGGTACTTCCCGCTATACTCATAATGGAAAATAGAATGAACCGAAAAGGTAGATCCCTAATGTCTTTGATTGCAATTCTACCTCCCACTAATCTTGCTCCTAGGACACAATGGTTTGCCAGGTACTCATCCATAGGTGCAGGAAGTGCCCTCTATCCAGATAAAACTACAGGGGATCCTCTTTTCGAGAGGCTAGTTAGGAGGTATACATCTTCCAAATCGATGGTGATAATTTGCGTTCCAATTTGGAACCCTTGTTCCACGACGTTCCATAACCCGATCATATGCTCGAGAAGAAGAATCGCTTTCTTCATTTTTTGCATTTTGAAGAACTTGAGGAGACCACAATTCCTCAATGCGGTCCGTGTTAGGGGAATTTTCAATGTGGCCACATCATCAAGCTCATGATCTCTTTCTTTCCACTCGATCATGATTATTTCCGAAGTTACCTACAATCATCAACAACCAAAATTCATTAGTCATGTTTTTAGACAATTTTGGGGCAATTGAAAAACTTAAAAAAATTGTTTTCTTTGTCTATGAGGCCAATGCCCCTTTTCATATGCACATAAGTGTGACAATTCATCCCACAGTAGCCACCAGAGCACTCTAAAAATTGAGAACGCACCATTCACGTTTTGAGAAAGAGATGGCAAATTTTGGGTGTTTTTCTTGTGTTTTTGGGTAGCGCCTTCTCCACCACTACACCAGAGCGTTGGCATGCCTTTCATCAGCTTGTAGGGGTGCTTTAAAAATCTAGAAGCACTTCCCCACTAATTCTAGAGGAGCGCTGAGCCCTTTTGGGTGCTTGAGCCAACCCAGGGCATCAATTTTTGCACCTACTTATTGCCTTAAAATGAAATTTGAACTGTACAAATGAAAGAAAGGAAGAAGTGCACTAACCTAGTCCAAATGACAAGGAAAATGGATAACCATAGCTCTGGCACCGAATAATGCAATATTCACCTCCAAAGCACAAATTCTCCACTGCTACCAATCTTTTCACAAACGATATTTTTTACCCCATTTTACTATTATAAATTTCATTTTTTCCTAAGATATAGTTATTTTGGGTTTTGAAAATATTTTGGAGGCCTTATTAATCCCCTGGAATGCAGTTTTGACATTATTGGAAAGTTTCATAGCAGTTTTGTTCATTTTTTCATCTTGTCACATTCATGACCATAGTCTTAGTTCATTCTCATGCTCAAAAACATAAGAACGCACCAGGTAATCTTTTATCTCTTTTTCAGACCCACATGGATACACGAAAAAGGAACCCCTTGGAGTCGTCTTTAAGCTCTTTTCATACTCTCTAAACATGAAAAGATTGTCGAGTGATATTGCTTCCATTCCCACTCGTTAAAGGGTTTGAAAGGGCGTCTTTCGAGTGATAATTTATCTCTTTTTCAGCCTCTCGAGACTAACATTATGAAAAAGGACAACATTGGAGTCGTCTTTAAGTCCTTTTTAGACTCTATAAATATGAAAAACCACTAATTTTACCTTCTTTGGACTCGTTAAAAAATCATACATTGAATGGTCTATACATGACTTAACCCTTGCTTCTTCCAGTTCGTTAAACAAAGGAAGAGGGACTTACCGAAGGCGAGTTATATTGAGCATGTGTTACCCTTCTCAAGCTCGTTAAACTAAAAATAGGTACTCATCTATTTGGACGGGGGAGAAATTGAAGGAAGCAAGCCAAGAAGTTTTTGAGAACATTACCAATAATTCTTACAGTCGCCCTTGAACACGACATTTTATATTTGCACGCATTTTTATCCACCAAACCTCTTTACTGAACCAATCCTTTGAGTTTCCTTAGTCCTTTGGGTCACCCGACGAAAGTCACAGTATCCACTGCATTATCAATTTTTGGTCCTTATCAATTTTTTGTTGTCATGCCTCAGTGTTCAAGGGAAGTATTTGCCTCAAGAGTAAACCATCACAAAGTCATGTTTCAATCCTATGTCAGTCCATGTTCATTTGATCCACAAATTACATCTTTGTGTCAGTTTCATGTAATTGATGGGGGATACACCAAGACCCTCCCTTGACGAGTCTATTCTTGTCGGCTTCAGCACATTATCTGGGAACTAGACTTAGAAACCAATTAGTACCTTGGGACCTGCATGCCTCAATGGCATGCCTCCTCACATCCGAAAATGGGTTTACATCATAGACCTCTGATCGGATGATTCCACAAATGTTCAACTTCAAATCATCCATTCACATTCGCTGGAATTTATTAGAGTACCTTGGGAATCATTGACATCAATGGTGATTTCCCTCGCACTTGTTAAGGATTTACCTCATTGACCAATACTCAAGTGGTTTCTGCCATGTTCGACATCAAGACATCTATTCCTATGGTTAGATTTGTACTACATCAGGGATCAGTAAGAAGACCCTAGGTTGAGTCATCACTCTTATATGTACTTTTCCCAGGTTGCGACAAACTTTCTTTTGAACAGTGACACATATATTGTCACATAGATCCACTTTGTATTGGTCGTGTCTATGTCTTGTCGTCTCATAGATCCACTGTGTATTCTTCATGGCTATGATCAGTTCAAGTCATAGGAGTATAGATCCACATTGTATCTTCAGTGGCTATACCTTTTTTTCAATATAATTATGGATCAGTAGTGTATTTTATGGTGACCATACCTTGAAATTTTTTATCACTCTAGCATAGGTATGTCTGCCTTGGGCTTGAAACATGTCATTATATTTGTTTGATGGTTGTGTAAATATTCTATCAGGTTCTCTGAGTCCATACCCTTTCTTGAAAAAGTATACAAAGTACTTCATTCATCAGTTCTCATCTTCTAACTTCGCACTTTGGGGGGAAAATCTGTTACACATCAAAATTACTCATTGTGATGATGGCCTAGTGTCATCATTACCGAATGTCGCAAGTGTTGCATTTCGCCCACAAGTGTTGCAAATATCATATTGTTGTCTTGTCTATGTTGTGTCTCAGACAAAATTATCAAGAACACTTACAAGACACCTCAAAAGATTGGTTTTGAAGAGAATAAGTCATTTGACAAAGAGTACAAGTCTTTTTCCACTGAGAAAACCACTAAAAAATCAATTTTGGAAGGCAACGCTCCCCTATACACTATCAGGGAGTGCCAATGCTCTGTGACCTCTTTTGGGGGAGCGTTCCAATGCTTTGTGTCCCATTCTGAGGGAGCGTTGGCCTTTTTTGAGCGAATCTTTGGATTGTTGAGAGAAATTAGGGAAGAATCCCTTCATATCTGGAGTTGGTTGGATTCAGATCTGAGGTCAAGGCTCGATCTTAGGGAAGATCCATAACTAAAGGAGAATAATCCTCAACTTATCCCAAGAATATCTTAATTGGTTAGGCCTCTCCAAGACTATATAAGGAGGCCTCTTCATGGTGAAAGGAGAGACATTGTGAAGCATCAAACTTATGATCTCATAAGGGAGATATCATTGAAGCATCATCATTCTGTGTGGATTATTTGAGCAAGGGTCTGGACAAAGAGAGCTTGGTGAAGTTGTTGCACCTACATCCATGGTTGTAAGCATCTCACTTTGTTTTCATTAATATAAATCTATGCTTGGATTGTTTCCTTTAAAGTTTGTGTATGTTTCATGAACTTGTTTCTTTCATAGATCCATTATAGATCTAATCATGGTAGAGTAGGAAGTATGTCTCATTTTTTTTTATCATTGTATTGCAAGAACTTCTAAAGAACTTGGAGATCGATATCAGCCTAGATCGAGCAAGGAAAAATGTCAGTAAAAGGGTATTTACTCTTCTTCCTTCTTCTTCTTTGGATAGTTTAGCTTCATGAAAAGGAAATTCAGTGTCTACAATAGCACTTTTATGTCTTGGTCATAGGGGTCTAGTATCCAAGAGAGAATCCACTTGTCTGCAAGGGGATCCCTCTGTAACAAAAAGGAATAGATCTAAGTTCTCGAGTGGAATATATAAGTCCAAGGGTAGATTTAAATCTCCCAAAAAGTTTGTAAGGGTATGTTGGAGATGTGGAAAATAAGGGCACTACAAGAAGCAATGTAGATCCAAAGTTCAGAAAGAGAATGGATATGAAGAATCTCCTTATATAGAAGAAAATACCTCCAAGGAAGAAGGAGGGGATGTGTACTTGGATTCTTCAAGAACACATGCATGTCATGAGGCATGGTTAGTTGACTCTGGTGCATCCTTTCATATGACTCCCCACAGGGAGTGGTTCTGCGAATATGAAAGGTATGATGGAGGTAATTTTTTCTTAGGTGATGATTCGACAACCAGAATCATAGGACGAGGAAAATTCAAGTTGAGGCTCATAGATGGAAGGATTAGAACACTGCCTGGTGTTCTTCACATCCCAGGTTTGGCTAGAAATTTGATTTATGTAAGAAAAATGGACGATGTAGGGGTAAACACAATATTTGAAAAGGAAACCTTCAGGATGGTTCGAGGAGAAATGGTGTTTCTGAAGGGAGTTCAGTTCGGAACTCTATATAAGATGCAAGGAAGAACTATTATTGATGGGTGTAATATTTCCATTGTTCCTGATATTGGAGTTGAAGAAGAAAGAACTCCTACAGTCTCTGGAGAAAAGGTTATGTTGTGGCATCAAAGACTGGGGCATATCGGAGAGAAGGGTCTTTGACTACTACACGGTAAAGGTATGGTTGAAGGTATTTCTAACTACTCTCTGAATTTTGATTTCTGTGAACATTTTCTATATGGGAAGTAGAATCAGGTAAGATTCCCCTCTGGTGCAATGAGGGAAGAAGGAATTTGACAACTAGTTCACAGTGATGTTTTTGGACTTGTTTCGGTCCCATCATTGGGAAAATATGTTTACTACATCTCATTTATAGATGACTTCCCAAGGAATACTTGGATATATTTCCTCAGGAAGAAATCTGAAGTGTTTGATAGGTTTAAAGAGTTTAAGGCTCTTGTTGAGAATCAAATAGAGAAAAGAATTAAGGTGTTGAGGAAAGATAATGACAGAGAGTTATACATAAATGAATTTGAAGAATTATGTAATAAGTGTGGTATAGAAAGGTAGAAGAATACTCCATATACACCTCAGTAGAATGGATTTGCAGAAAGGATGAATGGGACATTGATGGAAAAATAAAGGTGCATGCTCAGTGGTGTCAGGTTAGGGAAATAATTATGGGCAGCGGCAGTAGGTACTACATGTTACTTGGTCAACAGTTCACCCTCATCAACATTGGATGACAAGACTCCATAAGAGGTATGGAATAGTAAGGAACCTTCTCTCACACATCTCAAGGTATTTGGCTGCTGTTATCACTGAAATTTCATCTGCACATGATTACAAGAACTCAGCATCATCAAACAGTGATGAAGTCATCCATGGACCTGAATTAATACCACAACATTCAAAAAAAGGTCAAAAAACTATACAAAGTAGTGAAAAATTGAAGAGCGCTATGCAGACATTGGGCGGACGCGCATGCGCAAAACATGAATGCCAAAATAGCACACGGGTGCACGATGCATCACTGTTATCGCAAAAAGTCGTGCACCTTCTAAACGACACATTTATGAGAGTGGTCGGCCTCCCACCCACTTATGGTTCAGCTCCCAAGCCGATTTGACCCTCAAATCTGGATTGGATTTGACTGGTGGGCTGGTCAAAGACCTAGGAATGCCCTAAATGGCCTCTTTTCACACTACAAAGTAGTTAAACAATAACCCAAAGCAATGCTATAAAAAGCCATGGATGCACCTCATTTTTTCAAGGAATTCAAAGTAATGTTATGATGCCTCTATTGTCTTGAGGACTCCATCCTTGTCAAAATCATATTGGCACCATTACATTGGACAATCCACCTCACCCATTGAGTGGATTTGTAGAGAGTTCTTTCATCATCATTTTCCATTTTTCTTTGTTGTAAGAAGAGCTAGCTAGTGGGGGTCCAAGAGCCCTCCCTTGGAGGAAGAAGGGAATCATAGTCCCCTTTCTTCTTGGTTCTTTGTTTCACTAATAGATCAGCCTCAACATTGGTGACATGGGTCTTATGGTTCTTCTTGTTTCTATGTCCCTATGCTCATGAATTTAGTTTTTATTGCATCTCTTAGTTTAATTCTTAATTGTAGTCTTTTATTTTCTTTCTCTAACTCTTTTCCTTGCAGTTGTCCTGCTCACCAGACCCAACTGAGCTTGTAAGCACCTATATTTTGCTCACCAAGGTGACGAAAGAGGCGTAACAGATTGGCGACTCAGCGCTGGCATGTAGTCTTTACCTCTGTATCACACTTACCTTTCTAGTCACACCCTCTGATATTTGCCTCTAGGATCCCCATTCCCAGCTCTGCAGTACCCACACCTCCATTTGCATCTTCGGTACTGTCACCCGACAACATTCTTCCCCACATGAGTTGTCCCATTCATAGCACCTTGTGTCACTTCTGACACTCATGTTGTTTTTCAAAACCCTTTAGGGATGGGCGTCCTGATAGTCTTTCATCATGTCACGAATCAACCACATACTCCTTCTCCTCATTTTTCTAGCTTTCCCACATGGACTCCCAGATTATCTCTTCACGGTTCTATTTTTTGACTGCACCTCTGCAATATCATGAACCCTACATTTCATCCACAATTAGTTTGCTCATCAACAAATCTCCCTTCATTTCACCTACCTCATGCAGAAACTCACCAATGAGGGCCCCACCCTTGATCAGTTTTCTGAGCAAATTATGCCCTACATGGGCCACCCATATCACACTGGGGCACCCGTTTTTGTATTTGTACATTTCTACCCAATTATTTGTTATTTATTGTACAAATGCCTTTATTTCCAGTCGTTACATTACCTTTTTTGTCGTCACCTTTGGTGACCTACTTCCCTCTTTTTGGTCAGCTGTAACCCATGTCACCCTTGGTTGGAGTACTACTTATCATCTTCCCTTTCCAGCATCGTCCATATCTTCAGAGTACCCCACAGTTCACTTACCTCTGCCCTCTGAATTTGTTCACCTTGTCCCGCCCCTGGCACAACTTATCCCTGGTCTTGTCATCCCCCTGACACTCGACCTCATTGAACGGTTGCGGCCACTTTTTATCTCACACATACTCCAACCAAGGGAAGTCTTGAGTCTTCCCACGTCTTGACTTCATCCATGTACCTCCTCCACTTCCTCACCTCACCTAGTAGATTTCACGAAGCCATTTTCTTCTGGGAGTCGCGTCCCCCTTTTTTTCGACATCAGCATAGTTTCCAGAAGGGCGACAGTATCTTGATTCTCATTATCCAATCAATGAGAGATCTCGGACGAAACAGGGTGAAACACCATTTCTCCCTGCTGTCGTTGACCCACATAACATTCGACGCCAACACTTTCTCATGTTACGGTGGGTATTACTTTGCGACTATTGCAGTTAGTTCTTTTATTTGCCGAAGACCTTTGAAATTGGTCGGGCTATCAATTCCCACATAATCGCTGCTACTTATTACCATGATCACTGCCTACTATTCATAGCATGTTCATTTGTAGAATTGTCTTCTGCCTTTATCATAACTTGTTGGCAAATATTGAACAAGCAACGAATGTGTATTGATGGTTGTTGTCATTGATGGAAACAACGGAGCTGGTAGG
>SNQJ01S0233076.1:0-14068 GCA_010110895.2 Picea sitchensis | reverse complement strand
CTCTAATAATTATTCTTGCTCCTTACTTTAATTTAATATATCGTTATTAAATTTATCACAAATTTTTGCATAATTCTCTAATTAATTTCATGTTCCTAGTTTTAATAAATTATTTATTTTCTAAAGTTTTAATTCATTAAATTCCCTTGGCCTAATTCTTATATTTGGATTTTTAAAAGTTAATTTATTTTATTTTTATATTATTTGTTTTTATTTTAATTCCTCAAATTTCTTATCATATATTTTAATTACTATTTGTTCTTATCATATATTTTAATTACTATTTTTCCATTTTTTATTTTAAATTTTTTCCATAATCTCAACAACTATATTATTACCAAATCCCTAAACTTTAAAATTTTGAATTATTTTATTTTCTCTTCATTATATTAATTTAATTTGCAATGGTTATGCATTATTATTATTATTATTAAAGCACTTGTTTTATCATTCTACAACTTTATTTGTCCCTAAAGATGGGTGGAGTGTCTACTCGAAACGTTGGTCGTTTCTAAACTTACACAGTAGTGAAACAACATGATGACTAACTGTGAAACCCTCCACTATCACATAATCAATACTTCAATGTTGGTAAGTTGTTCTTTCCCAATCATTCTTTAGTTTTTTAATTTGTGTAAGTAAGCTTTGATTATGATCCCTTAAACATGCAAGTTCTTTATTATTTTCGGACTCGTCGAATCTATTCTTAGGATCTTGATTTTCTAGTTTTTCATCTTATAACCTTTTAATGGTTCAAACAACCTCTAATTAAGGTTCCTCGGGCAAGAAATTTATTAGTCTTTTTCTAATAATTTATTGTTGATGATCCAGGTGAATATTGGTGGCCACCCACCTATTCCAATTGGCTCCTATTGTGGTTTTAGTTCATCTACGTTTTCTATACTTCTTTGTAATTGTGGATTCTACACTTTCGAGGATGTCTGAAGCATTACACATCTTCTATGTGGATACTAGTGGCCTCCCACATAATCCAGCTGACTTTTGTATGTTTTCATGTCAACACATCTTGTTGGCCACTTTGAGGGCCATTTTGGGCCTAAGCAGATGTTTTGGTTCGCCATAGTAAAATTGTAGACATAGTCAAAGTTTGGTGATGTAATGTGTAGTTCACCGAAAGGACCTTTTCAATGGGTTATCATGCACCTAAAATGGGGGTCGTATGAAAAATTTATGACGCTTGGAAGTTGTGGTACCAAATTACATTAATTTACCCATAGGGCCCACATAAATTTTGGCGTTTCATCTCCTAGAGGTTAGGTTTTGGATGTCTAGGGTTTTGGCATTCTGGGTAATGTTAAGGCCTGCAGGCCACTCATTGTAATCATTCTACTCAAAAGCGGATGCGTGTAGAAGCCACATCTCTTCTCGAGAGATAACTACCACCATTAGAGCAGAAGTGTTTTAGTTAGGTTTTATAGTTTCAACCTATTTCGTTTATTCAATAGAATATATTGTTCATCGGATATCTATGTTGTTCTTAATATCTATGTTTATTGTATTGATTCTATTAATCAGTTTTGTTCTACTCCTAAATCCGGATTAGTGGTATCAAAGCGATACGCTCTTCATTTATTTTTTCTTTGTGCATGTCCCCGGAGCAAGATGCGGGTACAAGTTGGAACTCAAACCAATCGATTTTTTGTAAGATAGTCCATGCCGAGCTCGATAACAACCCATGGGAGATGAGAGGAAGATGATGGAGCATGAATCCTTTTAAAATGTTGCTCGAGGAATCCTTGCATGACAAATGAACGAAATGATGGAAAAATTCACTTAAATCCTTTGTGACTTCTACAGGAGAAACATCTTCATCAAGCGACCATACAGCCTTCAGGTATAGGTAAAATTTGATATTCCTTTGTTTGAAGTCCAGATAGATCTCTTGAGATGTTGTAGATAAATGGTTGGAATCTTTCGAAAGGGTATTTGATCCACAATTTTTTTCGATAGGAAAAGATTACTTTTGCACTCCTCAAGGCCATCCCCATGTTAAGGAATGGTGGGACACTTACTCTTAGCAAAGAATATAGAGGAATTTTCAATAATTGTGGTTTCCCCTACATGGGATTTCTTTTGGGATTCCATTAAAGAATAGTATTACCATGTTGGAAGCTTCACGAGGACGATAGACTAGATAGACCCATAGTGTGTTAAGAAAGGACAGGCGATGCCAGTTTCACAAATATATTTGATACGTTACACACCAAGTTGGCTATCAAAGGCTACGGCGACATATGGTGCTCAAATACGATCCATTAAAGAATAGTATTACCATGTTGGAAGCTACGAGGACCAGTAGACTAGATAGACCACCGTGTGTTAAGAAAGGGACCAGACAGTACCGGATTTCACCAATATTTTTCATACCCTGCACACCAAGTTGGCTATCAAAGGCTCTGAGCGACATATGGTGCTCAAATACCACGATTGTTTGCATAGATACATTCAAACAAAAATGGAGTTTCTAGACATCGCCTCATTGGTACGACTTATAGATATGCTGTCGAGATTGAACATAAATTTTAGTAGAAGAGGCCAGAGTTTGGATCTGCAAACTCCTCACGATCGAAGCACGACAAAGGCGGCCCCAACCCACACAACAAGGGACAGAGCAAAGATGGCTACTCTTAGGAAAACCATTCCAAGCCGCAACACAATAAGGGAAATGAGAAAACGAAGGGCACGGAGAAATGGTGTGAATACCATAAAATCCCTTGGCACAACACAAAAGAATGTCACTCCAAGCAGTCACTCATGGTCGAGCTGAAGGATTTTGAGTGAGAGGTTGATTCTGATTCCGAATCAAATCTAGAAGGAGGGAAGCGGATTATCAATGATGAACCCAGTGTCACTGTCGCTACCACCAAAGTCCAGCCAAGTGAACCAGAAGAACCATAGGAAGGAGAATGCCTCTTTCACTCACAGATGTGGGTAAAAGGGAATCTGCTAAATTTCATTGTCGATAGCAATAGTCAGAAGAACCTGATCTCAGTAGAGGTCATCAAGCGGCTGGACCTGCCGACAACACCGCACCCGCAACCCTACACCATCGACTGACTTCACCAAAGAAGAGATCTTTGTGTCATCCAACAATGTCGTCTGCCCTATAACATCAAGCCTTTCAAAGATGAGGTATTGTTTGATATTTCTCCCCTTGAAGTTTGTGATGTTCTTTTAGGACAACCATATGTGTGGAAGCGTCATGTTGTGTATGAGTCTAGACCGTGCAGTGTTATTATTACTTTGGTTGTACAGGATACTAGAGGTAGTGCCACCTACTTCTATTTCTTTAATCTCTTCTAAGCAATGTCGTAAGGTCATTTCACATATCAGAAAGTTCATCTTCTTTGTGATCCATGCTCACAGTAAACAGAAGGTCACTGCCACATCCGTGGCCTCTACACAAAGCCTCTCTTTACAACAGAAGCAAGTGGACAGAATCATGGAAGAGTACATAGACATCTTCTCCTCACCCACCAAGGTATCGAAGCACTGCCAAGTCAACCATCCAATTGATCTAACCCTCGATGCACCTTTGCCTAATGGACCAGTCTATTGTGGCTCATTGATGGAAAATGATGAAATAAAGCATCAGATTCAAGAGCTTCTTCAAAAAGGGCACATAAAACATAACTCCTCCCCTTGCAGAAGCCCGATTGTACTGGTGTAGAAGAAGGACGAAACCTGGTGACTCTGCATTGATTACAAAGCATTAAAAAAATCACATTTAGAAACCGGTATCCAATTCCCAGGATTGATGACCTTCTTGAACAACTCAAGGGGGAAAAGTTCTTCAACAATATTGACCTAAATTCTGGCTACCACCAGGTTCCCATCGAACCAATTGATGTCTGGAGGATAACTTTCAAAGCTAAAGAAGGTCTCTTTGAATGGTTGGTCATGCCCTTTGGCCTAACAAATGCACCAACCACATTCATGAGGTTGATGGATGATGTATTGAGACCCTTCAACAACTCTTTTGTGGTGTTATATTTGAATGACATCCTCTTATTCAACAAAACTTGGGAGTAGCACATGCAACATATTCAACAGGTTTTGAGCACTTTGTGCCAACACCAACTATATGCTAACTTGGAAAAATGTTCCTTTGGCATGAACAAGGTCCAATACTTGGGCTACATTGTTGATGAGCATGGGGTACATGTTGATCCTGCTAAGATCCAAGTCATCCGTGATTGGCCAACCCCGACCACACTAACCGACTTCGAAGCTTCTTGGGACTGACCAACTTCTACCGACGGTTCGTGTTGGGATTTTTCCATATTGCATGGGCCCTCAACCACATGACCAAGGGCGGTGGAAGGGAAAATTTTGTGTGGGGGAAGGAACAACAACGAGCATTTGATAATCTGAATCATCGCTTGTGCTCAGCTACAATACTCTCCTTGCTTGATCTGCAACAATCGTTCGAGATTTAGATTGATGCATATGACTATGTTGTAGGTGCATTTCTCACTTAGCACGATCATATGATGATGGCATACCATAGAAATCTCAGATACTGTTCAAAAATACCCAACCTATGATAAGGAAATGTATTCCATTGTACAAGCTTGACGTCAATGGAAACACTACATTATGGGAAGGGAGACAATCATCCACACTGATCACAAGCCTCAATAGTTCATATAAACACATGGGAAGTTAGAGAACGACTGCCATTAGAAGTGGTCCAACTACCTGCAACAATTCCATCTCAACATCAAGTATAAGACATGGAGAACAAATCGTGTTATTGACTGCCTTAGTCGACCTCCCATGGTTGCACTCACCACAATGCTCCATTTCTGTGGACATGAGGCATTTGAGTGGTCCCAACTTTATTAGCAAGATCCCGACTTTGCCACCACCTATCCGCTCTTGGGTATAGGCGCGACTGTCACTAATTTTCACATTCAGGATGGGTTGTTATGCCATATGGGCCATCTCTATGTTCCTGCAAGCGAGCGTGCAAATATGAACTGGGAATCCTACCACAGTCGGATGGTAGGACATTTTGGCATGGAGAAAATTGTGGTTGTTCTCTAGAAACATTTTTATTGGCCAAAAATGCGACAAGACGTTAGCAAGTATATTAGATCTTGCATTGTCTGTGCCATTGCCAAGCCAAACATCAAGAAGAAAGGCTTATACACACCCCTCTTCCTACCCCCGAGAAGCCTTGGGAATCCATCTTGATGGATTACATGTCTGGCCTTCCGTCCACAAAGAAAGGAAATGATTGTGTATTTGTGGTCGTTGATCGGTTTTCGAGGATGGTCATCCTCACAGCCTGTAAGAAGAACATCATAGCGGAAGATACTTCCAAGCCCTTCTTCGAACAAGTGTGGGTGCATTTTGGGATACCACATACCATCATCTTTGAATGGGACAGCAGGTTACTCAATACATTTTGGTCAAGTCTTTGGTCACTGTTGGACACCAAGCTCACTAAATCCACTTCTTTCCATGCCCAAAAGACGGCCAAACAGAGGTCATCAATCAGATGATTGTGCACATCTTGCACATGTACAACTCTAAGCATTCATGTACATGGGATGAGAGTCTCCCTATGTTCAACACAGTTACAACAGGGCTCTCCATAGCTCCACCAGCCATATCCCATTTCAGGTGGGACTGGGATTCCAACCCTTGGGTCCCATTGATGTTGCACTACCTCTAACAACCACATAGAAAGTCTCTTCCCATGTTCATTCTGAGACCGACAAAGCCACCAGATTCGTTGAGCGGATTCAACATATCTGCCAACAGGCCCATGAGATTTTCCAGAAAACCAATGCTAAGTACAAGCAGTGCCATGATCAACACAGGGTAGCGCACCCGTTTCAGGTTGGAGACAAGATCTGGTTACATTTACAGAAGGAGCGTCTTATAGGGCCCCATAAGAAGCTCTGCCCACTTCATTATGGGCCTTACACCATCACCAAGGCTGTGGGTAACAATGATTTTGAGCTCAACACTCCACCCTTCCTTGGCTTGCACCTAGTGTTCAATGTGGACCTCCTTCAGCCATATTTTCCACCATTATTGGACACCTCAGAGGTCGTAGAACAACTGACACCAATAGATCTCAACCTTGACTGCATGGAACATGCATCCATTGATCATATAGTGGACACACAGGTCAAGGGCACTCGCCAACAAATGATCCAACTTTATCAGGTTGTCAAGGTATGAAAGCTCCTCCACCAATGAAAGTGGCTCACCCGGGGCCAAATTCAATAGAAGTTTCCTCACCTGATGGGGGAACTCAACACAATGGATACTATTGCTTCCTAAGGGGGTAGGACTGATCCAGGTGGATATTGGTGGCCACCCACCTATTCCAACTGACTCCTCTTGACAATTTTTAGTTCAACACATTCTTCTGTACTTCTTTGTAATTATGGGTTCTACACTTCTGAGGTTGTTTGAAGCCCTACACATCTTCCAGGTGGATACTGGCAGCCTCCCACTTAATCCAACTGGATTATTTTGTATGTTTTCATGTAAGCACATATTGTTGTACTTCCAGGGTCGTTTTGGGGCCCTAAACAATGTTTTTTTGGATCACCACAATCAAACTATAAATGAAGTCAGATTTTGACAACGTAATGTGCAGTTCTCGACAAGACCTTTCCAACGGGCTATCACGTGCCTAAAACAAAGGTTGTATGCAAAAGTTATGACTCCGAGAAATTGAGGTATCAACTTATCCATAGGGGCCCACATAACTTTTGACGTTTCATCTCCTAGGGTTAGGTTTTTGGATGTCTAGGGTTTTGGAATTCATGAGTAATGTTAAAAAGGCCTCTGGAGCCTCATTGTAATCATTCTTCTCAGACAGATGCACGTAGTAGCCACATCTCTTCTCAGAGATAACTACCACCATTCAAGCTAGTGTTTCAGTTCTGCAATTTTACAGTTTCAACCTATTTCATTTATTCAATATAAGATATTGTTCACTGGATATCTGTGTTGTTCTTCATATCTGTGTGTTTATTGTATTTGGTCTATTAATCAGTTCATTCCACTCCTAAATCCAGATCAGTTGAGATCTTGATTCTCTTGTTCTATCTTTTGATTGCACTGAATCTTATCTTTTGACTTCTAGATTTTTGGATGTAATTTTTTACTATGATCTTTTAGGAGAGAAATTTCTTCATTTTTTTTCTAATAAGTTCATATCAATTTTTATTTCCAAGATACATTATCATTTTGTTGATTTTTTTACTCTAATTTCTTAATTTGTGATGCAAGTTTATGTGTTTTCACATCATAGTGATATTCCTTTGTACTAAATAGTAAATACTCCCCAATGCAGAGAAATAATTGAATGCCCAAAGGAAAATAACACTCATAGGAAATGAAGAGCATATCTCCGCTATGTCAATGGCAATGAGGCCGTGAAAAACGAGACCACAATCCATCCCCAAACAAGAGGCGTGAGCCCACCATACTGAAGAATCAACCCATAGAGCGACATTATCCCTTTGAACAATGTCATCATCGAGAACACAATCGCTAGAGTCTTGAACAATGTCTGCAGACAAAATTGAACAAAAATCATTTCCTCATATCAGAGAATGTAGATTTGAGTGTATATTTTTGCAGTTGCTCATTAGGAAAGTATTCCATAACCTTATAATTATTAACCCATAATATTATATCTATTAAACCCCAAAAAATATTTTGAAGTTCCAAGAAAACAATTGAACACCATTTCTCTTCTAAGCTCTTGCTGGTATCCGAGCTCGTTGAGGCACCGCTTCACAGCGTCGATCCCATCGCCTATGGGTTTGCCAGCTTGAGCCAAGCCGACCTCAACATTACAGTTAGCTGACATGACCAAATATTTATCTTGGTGAGATTTAGCGAGAAGGGGCTATAAATTAGCGTATTAGTCGAAAAATTCAACGAAGGAGAGGGGTACTTCAGCTTGACGTGCAGAAGAGAAGATTGCTACATGAATCTTGATTTTTGTTTATATGATGGACGAGCAGTTACCTCGTAGAATTAAACCCTTGGCGTGAGGTACGCAAACTTGACGTGAAGAAGAGAAGGCTGCTACATGAATCTTGTTTTTTATATGTACGATGGACACGCGATAACCTCGATGCTCGTTTCAACTCCTTTAGCACCCCTCCACTTTCTTCGGGTATGTTTTGGCTCTTTCCTTTCGGTTCATATCTTGTGTTTTGGATTTTCTCTTCTTGTTCTCCCTACTCTGCGAATTCTCAGGCCGCTCAAAGTTCGGTTCATCTCCACCACCATGCCACTGGAGCATGGTAAGCCTAAGAGAGGGCCCTCTTGGTACAACTATGCTACTAGGCAATGAATAATTCATAGACTCACCCAGGTGTCTTCGACCTCTCTGATATGCCAGGATGGGAGGCATGAAGAGCCTCCAATGTTCATTGTATAAGAAGAGATTCCAACCGATCCAATTATCGTTCCCCCGACCTCCCTTCTGTATATTGTTCCAGACCCCCATGACCCGCCTAACACCAACCATTCCGTCCCCGTTGTAGCTTGTACCTTGAACTGGGAGACTTACATAATTAAGGAAGAAATCCCATCGATTGACTGCCCAAAGGAGACTCCACCTCCCTCCTCAACTCCAGACCGGGACTCACACTCCAGTTGTCTCCTTATGCCAGAACATTTGGAACTCATCTTTGAGATGCGCATGGATATGTAGGATCGACTACACAAGCATACCCTACTCAACAACTGTCTCGAAATTCTGTATGATGCGCTCTCGAGTTCTCAGAGCCAACAACGGTGCTCGACCTATGCACAATTGTACGTTTTCACTCCTCATGGTGGAACTCATGCTGACATAGTTTTCACTGGTTCATCCAATGCTTAGTCCTTTTCCTTTTAGCTCTATGCACTGTTTTTTCAAAAATACTGTAGAAGTTTACATTTTCTGTTTAGAATTCTCTCCTCTTGCTCAAACAATTTAGACATTAAAATTCACTGCCACCTGCTCTGATTTCCATTTGTTTGGCGGAACAGGTGGTGATTTTTTGCCATGATCCATAGAGAACAACAAGTCGCCACCTGTTATGGTTTCCACTTGTCTAGCAGAACAGGTGGCAGATCTCCGAACATGGTTCCGTTATGTATAATTACAACAAAATTTTGAGACAATAAAATTTTTTATTTACAAAAAATAATATAATAAATTTGATTTAAAAAAATGAAAATAAAAATTATTAAATTTGAAAAAAACAATTAACTAATTATGATAACACCAAAAAAGACAATCACAAATATTAACTATATCCTACTTTGTTCATAAAAACTTAAAAACTTATACAATGCATTATAATTTATATCACGTTGATTTTATTTACTCTATGCAATTTTAAACTATCATATCATTTTTTCTTGCAATATAGGTCACCACAAAAAAAATTAACTCCTAACTCTTTTATCTTCTTATGCAAACCAATGTGCAAGTGTTACAATATACAAAATTGTTTTTTACATCAATATTTTATTGGCAAAATTTTTTTAATCCTAACTCTTTTATTTTCTTATGCAAACCAATGTGCAAGTGTTACAATATACAAAATTGTTTTTTACATCAATATTTTATTGGCAAAGTCCTTTTGCATAAGATGTATGCTACACTTGTTTTTTGCAACGTATTATTTCAAATACTATGTTCATTGCTTCCTTAGCGCCACAAATTTATTCGAAGATTGCCTCTTCAATTTTGATGTGTTGGTACCTAATGTACTCTTTGGCTTTCAATTAGATTTAGATTTTTTTTTTCATGTTATGTATTAATAGTTTACCTGCAGGTATTCTCTCACTTTATCCATTTTGTATAACTTAGTGATTCTATAACATAATGATTCCTTGACAGTGACTCTTAACAAGAGTTATGCTAGCATTGTTTTTGTTTGGGAAAGTGTAACATAGAGTTTTACATTCTTATAACATGGTGACGAAAATTTGTAGTTCATAGTAACAATGCAAATGTAATTATTGACGAGAACCAACAAAGCCCTATGCTTATATAATTCAACTCTAATTCCATTATAGTTAGCTAATTATACGCAAATGTTTGCATAACTTATTTATTTTCTTCATGGATTTTTCTATATGATTTACAAAAATAAGTGACTACGATGCACAATTGTAATACAAGAATAGTAACAACAAAACATATATTACTATAGGTATTAGAGATTATCACAAGAAACAACAAAACATATATTACTATAGGTATTAGAGATTATCACAAGAAACAATATGTAGGAAAAAAAATATTCTCAATAACTAAAAACTTGTAAATATAGTACAACATGATATAAAAATTTAACATAATGTTTATAGCCTTTAGCTCACTTCAACAATTATTTTACAAGTCAACACCCAACTCAACAAATAATAGATATTGGCTCACATAGATGAGTATGGCTCCAATGGACCACACCACACAATTTTAGAAGTTAACTATCTTTATACACAATAGTAGCTAAAGCTCTTCTCTATGGAGTGACACACTAACACGTCTAACAATATCTCCTCTTTCTCACAAGCTTATACCCTTACATTCATAGATTTAACTTGATTAATTACTCATCAAATAATTTGATATGGTCTTCATTACTTTAAATAATTCTATTACACGAGGTATACTAAGGATGACTAACTTTCTCTCTCAATGAGCATGCTCAACCCAATGATTAAGTTTGACTCGGTATTTATTAATTGTTCGCAAGCAAAAGAGGAGAAAGAATAAGCACTACTAATGAGAGAATATTCCATGAGTTAGAATATCCATTCCCACAAGCACCAAGAGAACCAGGAAAGTAGAGAATAGTCCATAAATAGTCATAGTAACTTCTGTAAGAGTACTATAACACCAGATAAAAATGGTTTCTTTATTAATATATGAAGATAGCTTACAATGAGAAAAAGAGAACACTTTTCTTGAGGTAAATGGATCATTTTATAAGTTTAGTTTTGGCCCTTGACCTTATGATGCATATAACTCTTCATTTACCCTAAGTGATCCTTGAGCTTCTTGGTGGCTCTTTGAGGTTCTAGCTCATGCCTTGTCATAATTTTTATTATTCTCACTTGATTGTTCAATGTAAAGGTGAGAATACGTATTTTATAGAATTANTGCATATAACTCTTCATTTACCCTAAGTGATCCTTGAGCTTCTTGGTGGCTCTTTGAGGTTCTAGCTCATGCCTTGTCATAATTTTTATTATTCTCACTTGATTGTTCAATGTAAAGGTGAGAATACGTATTTTATAGAATTAAAAATACAATATTTCCCCTAAATGGGAGGCTTCATGAGACACTGATGGCATGTGCTCCCATTACTAGGTGTCTTCTTTCTCTCTTTTTTAGGTACTTTTACCCTTTAACTTTCGTCACTATGTCACATGGATTTTTATTGCATCATCTTCACACTTGCTACTCAACGAAAGCAACCTTCATCACATTTTCAATTATATCTTTATTTGATATGATCCTAATTGGTGATCACATCTTCCCATTGGCATATGAATAGTGTACTTAGCATATCTCCTTGCAAGGCTTATTCCTCCATTCAATATTTTATGTTTTAGTAATTTTGTACATTTTTAATCCACCTCCTTTAAATGTCATGTTCACAAATGTTTCTTCATCTCACCCATGTTATATGTGAATTGATGAGTTCTTGAATCAAGACAATTTTCCTTGATCTCACTACAAGGAGAGCACCTTCTAGCAAAGGTTTTTAGTGTTAACAAATTTGGCAAAATTTTCAAAAAAACCTCTCCTGCAACCTCCTCTATTTACTATGGAGGTTTTAGCAGAGATTTTAACGCATGTTCCATATAAATAAATAAAATTGGGTGGGCATAGGTTTTCTTTTAATTTTTTTATTTTTTTATTTTAATTTTTCGTTTTTTTTTATTGTCAAAACGCAACAGTGCGCACTTTACAACCCCCCCCCCCAATGCATTAATATAATACAAATGCAACGATTTGTTTATAATTATTGTGCACCAGTTTCATCTTTTTCATTGTATGCAGAACATCGATGCTATTATAATTTCTATGCATCGATTTTGCCTTGTTTTTGTATAAAGTACCAATACCTTTTAATTTTTGTACGCCCCGATGCATTTAAGTTATAGTGTCCACTAGTGTGTTTAATTTATTCCAAGCCCCAATGCATTTAATATAGCGTGTGCCTCGGTGCATGTATAATTAGTATGTATCGGTGTCTGTTTTACCATGTGCACTGAAGGGTAGTGAAATTTCGAATATTCGAGGTGAGATGTCGACACCATTATTTTTACTAAGCACCGATATGTATATAATTATACTAAAAGCACCAGTGTGTACATTATATTTAGAGTCTTGGTGCATATAATAAATGTGATGCACCAATGCATACAATATATTTAGTGCCCTGATATATATCATAAACATGAGCACCATACAATTTTGAAATGATAAATATTATTGTACATTATGTCGTTTACGAAACGATGTTTTTTCTCAATAGTTCGTACTGGTGCGTTATTATAATTAATGTGAAAATTTGCTTATGACTCCTAAAAATGTACCGATTTCTATATTATGGCATGCACCATCTAATGAGTTCATAAGAATACAATGCATTGATATGTATATATTTTAATTAATTGTTGTTTTTATAAATTTTGAATTAATCATTTCAAAATCAAATACTTTTTATAGTAATATTGTTTTTTATTTTTTTTTATTGCATTTTGATATAATGATTGCATCAATGTGTTATCCAATGAATTACACCTTTGTTATTTGTAACAATGTAAATCATCCACATATTAATTATTGAACAACACAACATTTTACAACATTCAACAATGAAATGAAATAACAAACCCATTTTACTATATATGAATAAGAGACCCATTGTCATACAAAAATGGACAATGTAAAGGTCCACAATAATCAAATTGCAATCAATATGTAATTGTTACACTTATTGGTAACATGTTCTTATGCAATTGAGACAATATGTTGAGTACATTAAATAAAATCCTCGATTTTAAGAGACTCAATATTCCAAAACATACAATTTGCAATAACATTCAATTATATTGATTGACATTCATTAGTTGAACTGTCGTCATCGCTTGATTTACGTGCATGCCTCATTTCTTCATCGTTTGTAGGAAATATTGTACTTTGGTTATTTAACCTAATGTTTTCTTTATCGACTTCTTTTTTATTTTCCACCCCTTCATCTTCCATCTACAAACATAGAAATAAATTGTTATATATATATCTATAGTAGAATATACATGATTGCATAAATAAATAAAAAACATGTCTTAGCACCAAGTCTTTCATAGGAAATACACATTCTTTCGAAGCCATGTTTCATGCATTCTCTCAAAATCTCTTCTGTTGGTTGCATTTCATACTTTGTTTCCTTCATGTTTAATACGCCATGACAAAGCACAATCGATATAATTAATATAAATTTTCTTGTTGTTTAATTAATTATAAAGAAAAGATAAGTTAAACAACATCACTACTTACAAAATTGCTCAATTAAACTTTCATATTTCAACATATACTCACAACCCACACTTAACTCAATGTTTATCAATTCATGTGTTGGCTCCTCTTTGTATGTTAGCACCTATTAGAAGACATCCAAGGACAAGTGTAAATTAATTATTTAAATATAAAAACAACAACAAACATGAAATCTTAAGAAAGACCGAAAACACAAATTCTCACAATGTTTACGATCAACCCTTTTATTCCTCGTCGACCTGTCTTATGTGTTGAATGGGTTCTATTTTTTTCTGCAACAAAACACTTGAAAATTAGTATTTCACATGATAATTAAATCCAATGTAAATAAAATAATAAATAAATGATTACATAACTCTAATGCAAAATTTTAGTTGGGATGACTCTTCTTTCAACACAATTATATTCATTTCTTTTACCATCTTCTTCTACACTTTTTTGGGCATCCCTACCAACATGTATTGGTTTACCTCTTGTTTGTCCCTTGGA
>SNQJ01S0233075.1:0-13890 GCA_010110895.2 Picea sitchensis | reverse complement strand
GCATTCAAAAAAATGTCAAAATATACCATAATCATTGACTAAACCATAACAAATCACTAGATCACAACATATATTATCAATGAATAAGTGTGTGAGTGTATCGTAATGAATGAATCCATGAGGTGTATTTATACTTTTGCTAGGTACCCTCTTTCCTTAATCTTAGGGTTGCCTTACATTCTTGTTACAACCACTTTTCCATTTTACTCATTGACTTCTAACCAAATAGGGTTTCTTGACCGTTCTTTGGGGCTTCCATATTTACAAGGCCATATCTCCCTAACTGTGAGGAACCATGTGGTGTTCCACATATCACCGGAGATAGAATGATTTGTACTATCCATCTATGATATTCTTACCTGCAATTTCACTGTCATTCATGTTGTTATCCCTCAATCAACTTCGAGTCCCATAACCACACCGTCAGGGCTAGACATAGACTACATCAAATGCACCCAACTAAATCTTCAACAATCTCTATTGTACACATGATAACCAACTGTCCAATGATCTCATGAAAATATCTAGGGCTTTAATACTTCTTCAAGGGTTAACATCAATCTCTAAGGGTTGACATCAATCTCCAAGATCACTCTCCAAGGGTTGACATCAATGAAAACCAACTTTCCAAACCAACTATCCAACAACTTTGTTGCTAGAGGAAATGGAGTTGGCACTTTGTTTCTCCTGGAGTATGTCAAAATATCTCATTTACTCAACTTCTCCTTCAAGGGTTCATCCATCTGGCTCATTATTTCAAACCGATCTCTTCTAGCTTCCCACTTCCTAACTTCCTCAAGTTATTCCTCCATGATATCAATATATTAATCATCTTTGAGAGTTTAGGTTGTATCAATGAAGTTTAACATGTCTATAGATCCCATATCTTCATCTTTTGCTTGTCTCAGGCATTCATGTTCTGAATGAGGCTCTTCACAAGGAAAACACCAAGGCAATTTTTCCACGTTAACGATCCCAAGAGGATGCAAGGTGTCAGGTGCATTTGTTTCTTGTCGTGGCTTTAGCTTTCAACTTACATTTTCCCTCTGTTTTATTATAAAATAAGGCCTTGGAGAAAAATATTTCTTCTCTAAATTCGTCAATACATTCATGATTTGGTTCTATCTCTCGACAAATTGGGTATTCATTTGATCAACTTTTTGAGCCAAAAGTGTGACTAGATCATGTACACTATTGGTTGATGTCCTCATCTTAGTTTATATTCTTGCACAAGGGAACTGGAAAGGTTCAATATTGGAATTGATAATATGTTCTTCAATCCACACGGTATACTCTTTTTCTTTTGCTAAACTGTATAAAACCAAAATGTCCTTCAAAAGCATTTAAATAACAAAGGAGGATGACTACCTCCAGTGGGCACTAGTCCTTTGGGATATGGATGAATGTTTTTTCAAATATAGCATCAAATTCCTTCACTTTTTCATTCTCTTTCTTCTTAATTTGTTTGAATTACATCAATAGCATTCCAGTATCCTTATTTGTTGTCCATCTCTTTTTGAAAAAAACTGAGAAATGATTATATGAATGCAAGTGATTTTCAAGTATGTTTTTGAACCACTTATTAGCATATTCATCAAGAGAGGAATCCAATAACTTCATTACAATACTTCATGTTCTATTCCATTATCATCCATGTCTACACCAATAGAGTCAAGATGGTCTTCATCTGTAATAACATTGTTTCTGGTGAATTTAGGTAACGACTTGTGATATTTTTTCGACATGTTATTAGGCTATGCAGGGATGTTGGCCATATCCAATGGCTTGTAAAGGTTTCTATACCAACAACAAGCCATTGGATAAATGGGAAGGCATCCTTTGAACAAAGTTTTGACCAAAGGTGGATTATGTGGATGCCTTCTTCAATACACTTGAAAAGGTTTGAAACTTCCCTTTGGAAATTTCCTTTGAAAAGATGGGTTTCTTGGTTTTGGATTTTCTAGATAAAATTTATAAAAATAACATCAAAATTCAAGAGGGAACATCCCTCAAATGGAGTCACCAATCAATCTAGAGGTATAGGCTTCGGGATAGACTTGCCAAGTGTTGTTCTTGGATCATAAATGATTCAAAATCCTCCTCGCCGATGGTGCCGAAAATGCTATTGCAAAATTTGTAGTTAGGGAAAATTCCAACCCAAATATCAAATGTATGAGACAATTGGGGATACATATCACTTTCACCTCTATAGATATCCCTCTCATTTTAGTGATGGATAGGTCCAACACAAAAGAGGATTCTTAGGTGACCCTAAGGGGATTGTAAGGGAAAAATCCAAGCGCTGAAGGAACCACCGCTATAGGTCATGATTAAAGGGTCTTAATGATTGATGGAGGATGAGTATAGGTCAAGGAAAATGTCTCCAATTGATATTACCAACAAAACAAATGTTAAACAACCCAAACCAAGACAATATATAATGGAATAAGCCTCGAGACAAGAGGCAAAACAACAAGAAGTGTTGTTATCCCAAAACTATAGAATATAATAGTGATATATCATCAGAAATAGAATTACAATAGCTGCAAATTAGACCATCAAAAACATCATATGATACTGGAACAAGGATTATGATTAGTAGATAATATTCCATTGCTTAAACTAATATTTTTATGGAAAAAGAGGGATGCAAAAGAGTATTATCATCAATGTTTATGACCACCCTATAGATGTATAAAACTTTTTCTACAACAATTTCTAACCACTAAAATAAAAAATTAAACCGTCCAAACAATTTTCCTTTAAGAATAGATTAGTTATAATAGATCAGAAGAAAATTTCAACGGTAGAAAAGTGGCGAAATTGTATGAGAAAGAGTGTTTGTTGCAACCCTAATGGTTGTAGCTTAAATTTTATTACAATAGACTAATCACTTAAGAAAACAAGATTCCCTTGATGTAGAAGAGAGTTTAAAGCATTTATAATTCCAATCAAACTTAATCAATTTCAATCTTTCAATTTTCACGTTTATCAATGCAACATATATTAGGGGAATTTTGAATTCAAAAAAGGGCCTCAAAAAAATATGTACCACCAAAATCCACTTTATAAGAGCCAATCATAATTTAGAAGATGACATCATCCCCTGTGGATGACTTGACATTGTTTGAGTTAAAGATGGTGAGCTGTTACATTCTAAATGGGGTATGAAAACCATAGTTAACTATGTAGTGTTTTAAGAAAAATACTCAAAATACTCTTCAATTACTATACTTTCACTTAAAGTACCCATTTCCATTCATACATTAAACACTTTATATTTTAAATTTAAAAAACATATAAAAAAAATATGTTTTAATTGAAATAAGTGTTGGGTTGGTTTACTATATGAGTAAGTTAAAGTTTTAAGAGTACCGTTGGTTGGAATTACATGATGTGTCACACATATGATACAATATATTATATATGATATAATAGATCATACATTATATATAATATATTATGTCATATATAACATATCATAAGTTGTAAACATATTATACGTCATATTATAAATGTTTACAACGTATGATATATTATATCATATGTTATATATGATATATTATATCATACATTAAGTATGATATATTATGTCACACATATATGATATAATATATCATATATTATGTGTTTTATAACTACATATTTCTTAAAATGTTAAGTATAAATATTTTTTATTATAGATTCTTAAACATTCGATTATACATTTTTAAAATAATTTAAAATACATTATATATTTGATTTTTATATAATATATTAATTATATATTACTATATGGGTTTATATTTTAAATAATAATATATTCTATAATTAATAATTTATGAATTTATATTTATATTTTATTTCGAGTTATTTAAGGACAAATGACACGTGCATTAGTTGTTTAAGTACAATGTTTTTTTTTGAAAAGCTCACTTCTATTTATAGTCACATCCTTTCATTTTAGTCACATCAATAGATGTTATTTTTATTAATTTTATTTCTAGAGAACTTTTCAATTTAACTTAATTATAGTTACATGGATTGTAGTCCAAAAGGTAAGTTGTAAATATACCTCCCCCACAAAATGACAAACTCATAATATTTTATACTAGCACAACCACAAATTCGTGACTGGTGAATGCCAAAAGGACAGCTTGCAAAACTTGAACTGTCAGGAAAAAGAAATGGCCCAGGTAGCAATCAGCTAGCCACCATAGTAAATTTTAAATATGATTAAGTAAAAGTAAAAAAATAAACATGTAAACTGATGTCTTTATAATAGTGAGGAAGTTAGTGGTTGAAATCACAACCATTGATTTATTGGGACTACTAAGAATATTTCATCAATATTTAATCTTGTCCATACAAAACTAATTAAGAACTAAAAACCCATTAAATGTGCCCATGGTCAATAGGTGTACACCTTTTGGCGTAAATATCTCTTAGGAGACCCTTTTTAGACCTCAGAATTCCCCTAATGTAAAATATCAATTGGAAATATTAGTGCCTTGTTATTGGGTGAATAGAGTCTCTTCCTTGGAAGACAAACTAACCAAAGAGAAATAAGAAGTTTTTGTTGAGAGTTCAACCCTTATAAAACCCAAGAAATCAACAACCCTTCCAAATCATCTAGCTTGGAATACACGATGAACTAGATTTTAATGATTTCTCTAGGGGTGTAAACCCTCTTACTTACTAGAGAAAACAAACCCTAGCTAAATTTTTTTTTGTGTGTGACTAGGGGAATCAGTAACACGACAGTATCATACTCGCATGACATGGGGTAAAATCCTGTCAGCTATCTTATAACCCATAGGGATAATCTTACTGCCTGCAAGAACGCCTCTAGATAAATCAGGGTGAGAATCGACCTTGAGACCTCTTTTACATATTTCCTTCCATTTACACGACACTTGTCGATCGGTCTACAACCCTGCAGGAAACCCTATCTAAATATCTCTATAAGGGTGTAAACCCTATTACTTCTTATATCAAGCCTTATGTCCTTCCGAGAGAAAAGAAAAACAAACTTGAAGGAATTTGTAAACCCTTATACACCTACAAGGGCTTGAAATTATTTCCTTGAAATTTAGCAAATAAAACAAAATAAATTACAGAAATTACTCACCCAATCCAAAAGAAAGAATGAAAAAAACCTCACTATCAATGACTATCCAATAATTTTCCAAAGAAAACCATCAAAGATAAGTCGTTATCCTTTAATTTTCCAATAGACAAGTCATTGCATCCATTATGATGAGAAAAAGAGAGAAAAAATTTTTAGTCCAAGAAGTACTTTAATGAGTGATGAGTTATGTTCAAATGAGAAATGACTTTTCTCGTTTTATGTGAGGAAAAACCAAGTCATTGTTTGTCCACATTATAATTAAATCCATAATTTTAGGCTAAAACCACAATTAGAATGCTTAAATAGCAAACCAATTTGTTATTTTTCCCCACATAGGCTACAAAATGCCAAAAAGTAGAAAATGATGGTATGTAAGCCCATAAGGCTCCTCTTCAAGGTGTAATGTGTGAAAGTAAGCCTCCAAAGGCTAGGACATCAAGCTAGGAAGGTGCAACATCATCCCCAAATCAAGCAATAATGTGGGGTCTCCAACCCACAACACCAACAAGGTCACCTAAATGAGAAAATGTCCCCTCAAAAGTTGGATGTCATGCTCCAAAGGAGGGACATTTGGGCATAGGAGGCTAGAATCACCTCCTCTTCATTATTTTAGGCCTCATTCAAATTATATAGACACAATACAAGGTGCAATTCTCATAATCCTAGGTCTCCAATGTGTGGGGGGAAACATCCATCCTATAGGATTTTAAAACCCTATGAAGACCCAAGTGGCTTAGTCCTTCCATGAATGGATTTCACCAGGAAAGGTCCTTCAAAGAGAAACAAATACACCTTCCAAGGGTCCATAAGTCATATGAATCATGCCAACTAAGCAACATTTAATAAAATAACTACCCAAACATGTGCAGTAAATCCCCCCTTTTCAAATTAAACAAATTCTCAAAGACATTGTAAAATTTGCCAAATTTATGTATGGGAGGGGTGTCATGGTGCCCAATTAGGTAGCACAATCCTGAAGTGAGGAATATTTCCCAAGAAGACCCTTTATAGACCTGTAATGAGTATGAAGTGAAGGGGGAGACACTCTTGGGCATGGGTTTCTTGACATATCAAGGGATCATATTGTCTCATTTATGAGTTGCCTTGTGGAGGGTGTGTTGCACCCCTTCGTTCTCAATGCGACATTTTTCCAAGCGCTTTATTTTCCTTTCCACCTGTTGGGGTCCTATAATCATAGGTAACCTAACTCTTCAGTTGATGATTTATCTTTTCTTCTGCAATGATGAAATATGGCTCGGTTGGTTCCATTTTCCCCTCCATCCATTTTGCCTGACCCTCCATCACCCTGCTACACCCTTCATCCACCAATGCACCCCCACTCCCTGTGCCCTTTTGTCCCATTGAGTACGCCTCACCCAGCACTCATCCCTAATAAACAAACTTAGGCTAAAAAGAATAATAAATTAATAATATTAGCAAATAAAATTACTGTAGTTAGAATAGGTTAGACTTGCTAATAATAAATTTATTATTAATTAATTAATTAATGGTTAATAATTAAATTAGTTGTTAGTAATTAGGTTAGTTTGTTAATAAAAAAATAAAATTAAAAACAATGTAATAACATTAATAATAAAACAAAACTTTAAAATTAAAAAACATATAAAAACACATACTAAAACAAAACATATATTAAAACATTAATGAATAAATAATAAAAAAACAAAAATAGAAAATATAATAAAACAAAACAAACAAATTAAAATGTAACGCATAACAAATACAATAAACATCTAAAACAAAAATTTTAATATTAAAAAACAAAAAAAACAAAAAAAATCAATAGTCAAATGCATTAACACTCTCGCACTATGCATCTCTTAAAATAAATCAACAGACATGAAATTTTCCGGACCCCCCCTCGCCATCCGAAGTTTAACGAGAGGGGGGGGTCCAGAATGGTTGTATTCCATTACCACCCCTTGGACACTTGTCATATCCACAGGCCAGCGGACCCCCCTCCCCCTAAAACCACTTACCACCTCAGGGGGGGTACGGAATACCACCTATCCCAGAAACAAAACCGTTTTTCCCAAATTTCACCCATTTTTGTCTGTTCAGCATTTCATCTTCCGAAGCCGATTCCAGGTGAACAAAAGTGAATTTTAAGAAACTGAGAGAGGTTTTTCTCTGTAACGGGATGAAGAACAAACGAGTCTCTCAGTTTGTGCACAGGTGCCATGATCAGGGAGAATCAAATCCATCTTCGAGGCCATTTTTTCCATTTTTTCATTTTTCTGCTATAGTCCTAATTTTGTGGAAGCTGTTACGGCGAGCCGGAGGCGAATTTGGAGAAAAATAAGGAGGGTTTGTCCAGAACATGCCCATATACAATAACCTCCTTCATTTTTTTCCCAGGTGTCAGTGTTGAAGAGAAACAAATGTCTATTTGGACCCCTTTTTTGTAGAAAATAGGCCCATCTTTCATGGCAAACAATTCCAGATTTTTAGGGATTTCTTGCTACTTTTGGCTTAGGTGGTTGAATTCGACCTAGGGAACTTCATGAGATTCTTGTTTATATATTTTATGGAATCAAATGTGTGAGAGAGGGGAGAAGAGACCATGATTTAGTTTTTGTAAACAACTCACAGAGCCTTCTGTATTTTTCATCAATTCAATAATACAGTCACAGTGGTTACAGGATTATTGTGTCAAATTCATTGGTGAAGTTTTTTCTCATTATGATTTGGTTTTCCTCTGTTATCATATATGTTTGTCTTCTCCATTGTTTCAAAGAGATTTAAGATCAAGATTTGTGTAAAAACACCCTATTCCCAGTTTAAAGCAATGTCAGTGTTTTCCACTAAAAGTTAAACACAAAATTCTTTACTGCTCTATCTTTAATTTGACCTCTTAACATTTTCCCCCCTCTCCCATACCCCAATATTACGAAGAATCTAGTGATTTGTGTACCTTGCCCTATAAGGCTATCTGTAGGATTTGTTTTTTATTAAAATATCAGATTGTGACTCCATTGCCCATGGTTCCTCTTCTCTGCACTACCCAACTCAGAAACATATCATATTCTCCATAGCAAGCCTAATATCAAATATCTAACAAAGGTAAATTTGATAGAGAGATCCCTCTCTGAGTCTCGAAGGGATAGATCCCTAACTCGAAGCGGTTTTGATGTTGCCTATGTGACTGCCTCCACAACCTTGGGAAAATTGCAGAGTCCTAACATAATGGCAACCATACTGGGGAACTTTCCCCAGTAGTACACTTCAAAGCTCTAGATCTAATCACTGATGGTGGACAATGACCAGACACAAGAAGGTTGAGATCATTCACCCGGCGACTCCAATTATCTCCAGATAGTGCTAGCTCAAAGACTCCACTGGAGGAAGAACCTAAAGCATGGCCAAGCAACCTAGAAAGACCAGGTACTCAAGATCAAATTACATTCAAGACATCTTTGGTTTTATTTGTAATTATGTTCTATCTTATTCCAAGCTTGATCAAAACTACATTGTTGAAGTTTATATTGATCATCTACAAATTGATGAGCGTCAAGAGATTGGATCCTCAATTGTAGATTATGTACATACTCATACACCTGTGCACATCCCAGATGCACCTGTAGAAGTCCTAGTGTGACATAAGCCTCCTGCTTTATCTCCTACTCTGGATAAAGATTTGGATGGTTGTAAGCCTCTTTATTCACCTCCTGTACCTACCAAAATCCAAGACAAATACAAGCCCCTAGATTTGCCTCCTATCCTCCATGACCTCCCTACAAATTACACCAATAATCTGCCCAGGTTTGATGGAGAGAATGCCAATATTACTGTTGAAAAGCATATCCAAAGTATTGAGGATTTTCTTGACCTCTTTGAGGTAGAATATGATGATGTCTACATAAGAATGTTTTCCCTATCATTGGGAGGTAAAGTCAAGAACTAGTTTTAAAATCTCCCAGCTGCAAGCATTAACAATTTCCATCAGTTTGTGCAAGTTTTCCTGGATCGATGGGTGATCATGAGAAATGTCTTTCTCATCCTGGAAGAGTATGACCATTTGAAAAGATAGCCAGGGGAAATAGTACAACAGTTTTCAACAAGGTTCAATAAGGCATATCATGCAATACCTGTTGATATAAGGCCACCCCCAGGATCAACTCACTTGCATTTCCTAGATGCCTTCGATCCTGAGATGGCATTCCAATTAAGAGAAAGGAACACTTCAATCCTTGAAGAAATGAAGAACATTGTAGTTGATGTGGAGGCCAACTTGTTGATCAAAAGGTCAAAGGTAAAGAACAAAGAAAAGGAGTAGCTGAATTCATCAGAAGTTAAACTGGACATTTTGGCCAGCACCATGGAAGAGATGATGTAGAAGATTAACATAAAAGAGGAGCTTGTTGTCTAAAGACATCATGTTCCATTGATTTCAGAGAAAGAAAAGGTCATTGTTCCCAAACATTTTGCAAATCACCCTTGGTACCATGGTTTGGATAATGATTCTTTCATGTATTCAATTCATGACGTAGTCAAAGATGAAGCTCCATCTCAACTTGCAGAGGAACAACCAGCTGATATGATGTGCATGTTTGACGACATTCCTTACTTGGATAATCTACCCAAGTTTGATCAGTATAATGATGAGCATGAGGCTAAAATAGATGTGGATCGTTCAAAGCAATCAGCAACATGGCATTGGCAGGAAGAAGATCAATTACAACTTAGATATGACAATCAATCTGCACATGGAAATTATGACAGCAATGATCAAAGTGCAGAAAATCTTAGAGTAAGTGAAAACATTTTGCCCTTATGTTTCTCATATTTTCAATTTTTGAAAAGAAACTCTAGGCCAGTTGTAAATAGTGAAGACATAAATTTCTCTGATCAATCGCTTGAAGATGCCATTAAGGATATGGAGGTTGTTCTAAACCCATAATCGCAGCCCTTGATCTACATTGATATTCAAATTCTTGATGAAAGATTAAAGCCTGAGGCAAATTATGAGTTAATAAAAAATAACTCTGTACCATTAAGATTTAACTCATTTTAGTTTTTGAAAAAGAATCTTGAGTATATGATAAAGGATAAACACACAAAAAATCAAGAAGTTGCAGTGGAACCAATTCAACAGTCATTTCATTTTCTACAGGATCCAATATCAGATGTGTTGGATGACTTATGTTGTCAAAGTATTTTTCCATCGTCAAACTATGGGATAAAACATTGTTATGATATTCACATGATCAAACAGTTAGCTTCATTGTCTTTTTTAGTAGAAGTCACATTAGAAAGCCCATCAAAACATTTGCAGCCATATCAGAAATTTTTTGAGGATCTAGATAGCGTAAATATAGTACCAGATCATGAGGTTGAATTGGTTGATTTTGAACATCAGGAAATAGGTCACGTTTATCATGATCCTGTAGCTGCCTATATGGAGGAATTTTTCTTTTTAGAATACCCATTGGTTCCCAAAGTCTCTAGAATTGTCCACAAACCTAGGACTTTGTGTTGTAAGAATCATGTTGGAAATCAATATGTGTTGCTCGTGCAAGTTCTATTTCTGATATTGATTAAAAACATTGAAAGAGTAGAGCTAGTAGAGCAGTTGCTTGACTGGATGCACTGGAATTATTGTATCATTTAATACAACAAAATTGTCAGCAATATAGGGTAGGTAGGAGAGTGTGAATAAGCTCAACATTCTGAGCATCTTTTCAGTATTGTATGATTTCCATCAAAGTTTGCATGTGATAGTATCTAGTTCACCATTCAGTCAAATCTAAGCCAGTTCAAATATTGTAGCTGCAATGACTCCATGGCCCAAAGAATAGAGCACCAGTATGCATGTCCAACATTCAATGGTTCTTGACACTTCCCGAGAGAGTTTCCATCCCCAAGTGGAGCCTATGTTGGGGTCCTATACTCATAGGTAACCTAACTCTTCAGCTGATGATTTAGCGTTTCTTCCGTTATGACGAAATATGGCTTGGTTGGTTCAATTTTCCCCTACATCTATTTTGTCTGACCCTCCATCACCCTGTGATGCAGGAGCATCACAATTACCAAAGCGAGCATTGAGGCAGCGCATGTGTTTTTTTAACACATGACATATTTCTTTGAAAATGTTTGAAATAGAAGCGCCAAACTTTCAATGAACCATCTATGAAAGAGCGCCTTTTGTATATTGTATCAGACCTCAAGCCATACGCTCTTGTCTGAAGTAGATAGGAGGCATTTATTCTAGTTAATGCAGGTAGGTAGGATTCATCTCTAGATTAGATAGTTTAGATGGAAGGAGGGAAAACGGATATAGACACCCTCATTGTATTATTGTAAAAAAGAGAATTCATAATCAAGCATTCAGGAGAAGAGCAAAGCAAGCAGAGAACTGTGTAGAGAACATCCATGTACAGATATTGAATTAATAGAAGAAAGCTTTGATTCAAATCCATGGTTATGTGTCTATTCTCTGTGTATTGATGATGTGCTCATGAATGTTTGTTTTCCCGTTATGCATTTGCTTTGTATGTGTTGTGCATGTGATTTCATGTTTCAAACTGAAGTCTAAAAGGGAGATGGAATGAGTTTCAATTGTTTCTCTATCTGAGCCAGGAGATTCCTGCAAAGAGTGCAGTCGAATTCATCCACAAGGAGTGCGTTGATGAAGGTTCAGTAGTTGAACTTTGTTCTCATTTGCCCAGAAGTTGATTTGGGTTGTTGAAGCCGTGCAAGGAAGGTGCAGGCTGAAGAAGAAGTCTCAGTTGTTAATCTGAGCAAAGGAGGTTGAAGACTGCTGTTGCAGAGAGTGCGCAGAGTCGAAAGGATTGAACACTTGAGGAGTTGTTAAATGTCGAGCGCGAGGAGTGCACACGAATCCATCTAAAATAATCAGAGTGGAAAAGCTCAGGAGGCGTAGCACTTTCGTGATATCGTGGGAGAGAACACTGGAGGTTTGATCGAGGAAGGGTCAAGCAGAATTTACAGGCACAGGCTTGGAGGGAAAGTCTTGAGAAGAAACACTTAGTCATTTCCAAGAAATATTCAAGAAGGAGGAATCGACGGTCAGGATTCATCGGGGAAACTGCGAAGTTCTGACAGCCGTTATATCTCAAGAGAGTTGCGCAGGGTTTAAGCCCCAATGAGTAGAGAAGGAGCCCAGGGACTCATCGGGACTCGTCTCCTCAGAGAATTGGGGATTCCAGAGACAAAGGTATCGTGTATGAAATCGCGATTAGCGATTTCCTGAGAGGATTGGAGCCATTGATCATAGCAGGGATACGTGGCGCGAGATCCCGGGGAGTCGGGGTTCTTTCATACAACGGTATCGCAGCAGGAAAAATCGTGATTTTGCGAAACGCGATGGGTCCCACATTCACACCTTTTCGGTGGAGGACAGGTGTCGGGAGGTCAGTCCTTATAGGGAGCCGATGATAGGTGGCATCAACATATCATGAAGCTCGGAAGTTCGCAAGTTGGAGTCGCAAAGATTTGCGTCAAAGTTTACGAGGTCGTGAGAGGTGATATCTTGAAAACCCATCGGTTAGCGTGTGGGACCACAGAGCGCAGTAAAGGAGGACAGGTGGCATCAGGGATCGGCGGATCGGAGATCCTGCGAGCATAAGTTCCATGCGTTTCAATTCTACGAAGTTTGAATTTTCGATAGGGGAACAGACGGTGGTTCCGTGGACCCACAGGTCACGTGTGGGAAGGTTAGGTGGAGGGAGCTAAGGTGCGTGGAAGTACCATCGGAGATCGGGAATCGGGGATTCGTAAGAGCAGTGACTCACGACATCGTGAGTATTGATTTATCGACAGGGAAATACCTGATAAGGGGCAAGGAAGGCCGTGGATGAGTGATCATCAGAATTCGGGGATTGGTGAGACCCGATCCTATGCTGCCAGGAATCGCGATTGCGTGAGTTTCGATTTCTCGATAGGATAAAGGGAGATCACTTAAGAAGCATCCTGTGGGTGCAAAAGAGTCCTGATAAGGGATTTGAAGAGCGGTTCAGCTCTTCAGGCCGAGGAAAGAGAAGGTCCTGGTGGTTGCGGACGTGCCCTGGGTGGCTGTTTGCATCAGAGTGGTATCAGAGCCAGATAAAACTTCTCTATTTTCTATAGCAGGGAAGAGAGGAAAATTACACCATGCCACCAAGGAGAGAAAGACAATCACCTGATCCAAAGGATAGTGGAAACCAGAGAGGCAGAGGAAGACAAGCTCGGAACCAAGAGATGGAAATATAGATACGTGATCTCCGAGCGAGATTAGAAGATATGGAAGCAACGCAGAGACGCACAGCCAGTGCAGGAGATTTGAGTGACTCCGAGGGAGAAGTTGAAGATGAGCCATAAGGAGAAGTTGCAGCCGAAGATCCAGCCAATGAGTGATTAATTAAAGCTATCACCTAGATGAGTTAGAAGACAAAGATGGGCATTCCAGCTTATGAAGGAAGTCTGGATGCAGAAGAGCTTCTAGATTGGATCAGGGCTCTTGACACCTACTTCGATTATGAGGATATCGAAGAGG
This sequence comes from Picea sitchensis, assembly GCA_010110895.2. Lineage (NCBI taxonomy): Eukaryota > Viridiplantae > Streptophyta > Pinopsida > Pinales > Pinaceae > Picea > Picea sitchensis. The sequence continues at coordinate 265 of SNQJ01S0233075.1, read as the reverse complement.
ATAAAAAGGTTAGGCATGTTGTCACAAAGTTGAAGGAACATGCAGCATTATGGTGGGACGAGATTCAAGCAGACAGACGTTCGAAATGCAAGCAAAAGATCAAAAGCTGGGATCGAATGATTGCGAAAATGAAGGAAAAATTCGTCCCAAGGGATTACCAAATCTGTTAAGTACCTGAATAGATCTACCAATATAATAACCACAAATACTGAATACAAAGTAGATCCACAAAGCAATATATAAGAAACCACACTTTATTATTACC
>SNQJ01S0233074.1:14078-26863 GCA_010110895.2 Picea sitchensis | reverse complement strand
AATGCACATATCTTTTGGAATAATATTAAAATATTATTCCCAAGGCTTAATCCCCTAGGCTTATCCCCTAGGCTCAACACTTAGCCCCTTTTTTCCACCTTCCAGCCCCTAATCCCTTGCCCACTCTGTGGATTCTTAGTCCCCCATCACTCATTCATCGTGGTCGGTCTGCACACGGTGGTGTTTATATTTTATTAATGTGTTGCATACATACAGGTACAAAATCAGGCCCTTGGCCTCCAACCCTTAGGCTCTCTGGCCTAACAATCACATAATCCCATCGACTTATACAAACTTGGCTCACCATCCTATAACACATATTTACAATTCATTTCATACATCAGACTTACAAAGGGATCAATCTTGGGAACACTATAATCCCCCTCCCCTTATTTCTGCACTGTCCTCAGTGCAGCCTTACACTGTCTCTGCAAGCTTTTCAAAAATTTCAAAAAGATGCGAGTACTCTGCCCGCATAGCATCTGCATGCTCCCATGTCGCGTCCTCAGGACCATACCAGGTCCACTGGACCTTTACAAGCTCTATATCTCGATTATGGAGCTATTTTCTTTTCTTGTCCAATATGCGCATATGATGCACTTGCAGGACACCTTCTGGTTCCACCTAAATCACATTCCAATCAATAACATGATTAGCATTAGGTATATATTTCTTAAGCAGTAAAACATGAAATGCATTATGTACAGTCATAGATGCAGGTAATGCAAGCATGTATGCAACTAGCCCAATCCTTTCTAGGATTTCAAACGGCCCACAAAATCTTGCTGCCAACTTGGCACAACTTCCCAACTTCAGGGAACTCCTATTAGTTTTCACTTTCAGGAAAACGTGGTCACCCACTTTGAATTCTCTGTGGGTTCTGTTACTATCAGCGTAACTTTTCTGCTTGTACTGGGCAGCTTTTAGATTATGTTTAATTCTTATTATTTGGTCTTCCATCTCTTTGAGCAGCTTAGGCCCAACTACGGCTCTGTCAGCTGGATTATCCCAGCTCACTGGAGTGTTGCACTTTCTTCCATAAAATGCTTCAAATGGGCTCATCTTCAACGATGTATGATACCCATTATTGTAGGCGAGTTCTACCAAATGCAGATAGTCTTCCCACCTTGATGGTTTATCCATCACATACATTCTCAGTATGTCTTCTATTACTCTGTTCACCCTTTCTATCTGACCATCAGAATCAGGATGATACACTGTACTAAAGTTCAGATTTGTTCCAAATCCCTTAAACAGTCCTTTCCAGAAATGGTGAATTTCGGGTCCCTATCAGACACAATTGTCTTAGGAATTCTGTGCAAGTGTGCCACTTCTTTTAAGAAGATATCAGCAACATATGTTGCCTTCTGAGTGGTTTTCAGTGGAATAAAATGGGTAGCTTTTGTAATCTTGTCCACCACCACCATGATTGAATCGTGCTGCTTTCTTTTTCTGGGCAATCCTGTGATAAAATCCATTGTCACCACTTCCCATTTCCACTCAGGAATGGGTAAAGGCTGCAACAACCCTGCTAGCTGCCTATGCTCAGCCTTAACTTTCTGGCACTCCATACATATGGTGATGTATTCAGTGATTTATTTCTTCAGACTCGGCTGAAAGTAATGGCTTTTGATTGCTGCCATAGTCTTCTGATATCCAGGATGTCCCGCATAAGCCACGTTATGTATTTCTTTTAGAATTGCCAGCTTCAATTCTCAGACATTGGGTACATACACTCTGTTTTTATATAGAAGTAAGCCATTAGTTCCCAAGGTGTAACTTCCATGTGTCTGTGGTCTCTCACGCTGTTGTAGCTTTGCTACCAGACCTCTGTACTACAAATCAGCATTTGCAGCTTCCAAAATTTTGTCCTTAATCTCAGTCCTGTACATGCTAATGGTTGTAGCATGTAATTCGTGCACTTTTCTGCTGAGTGCATCAACCACCTTATTTTCTTTCCCTTTGATATGCTTGATATCAAAGTCATATTCACATAGAAACTCCAGCCATCTGGTTTGCCTGGCATTTAAAGTCGGTTGATCAAATAAATACTTCAGACCGTTGTAGTCTGTTCTCAATTCGAATATCCTTCCCATGAGGTAATGTCTCCATTTCCTCAATGCGTGGACGATTGCTGCCGGCTCTAAATCGTGAGTGGCATAATTCCTTTCATGCTCTTTCAGCTTTCGGGATTCATAACAGATTACAAATCCCTCTTGGATGAGAACTCCTCCCAGCCCCTCCTTACATGCATCTGTGCACACCATGAAATCCATATTTGGATCTGCAATCTTCAGGATTGGAGCGCTAGTTAATAGCTGCTTCAATCGCTGGAAACTGCTCTCACACTCTTCAGTCCACTGAAACTTCTTCTCCTTCCTTTGCAAGGAAGTGATAGGGTGAGCCATCTTTGAGAATCCAGCTATAAACATTTTGTAGTAGCCTGCCAGACCGATAAAATATCTAACTTCTGCCACATTCCTTGGCGCTGACCATTCTCGGATGGCCTCAACCTTTCAGGATCCACAATGATCCCCTCTTCTGAAATAATATGTCCCAAGTAATGGATCTGCCTTTGATAAAATGATCATTTGCTCAGCTTGGCATATAGATGGTGTTCTCTCAACACTTGCAGCACCATTCTCAGGTGTTTCTCATACTCTTCCTCTGACTCAGAATACATGAAGATGTCGTCCAGGAAGACTATGACAAACTTGTCTAAATAGTCCCTAAATACACCATTCATTAAGCACATAAAAACAACAGGTGTGTTTGACAATCCAAACGGAACCACTGTGAACTCATAATGACCATACCTTGTTCTAAAGGTGGTCTTGTTGATGTCCTCATCATTTATTCTCACTTGGTGATATCCAGATCTGAGATCTATTTTTGAAAATATTTTTGCGTCCTTCAACTGATAAAAAATATCATCGATCCTTGGCAAAGGATACTGGTTCTTGACAGTTACCTTATTCAACTGTCGGAAATCAATGCACAGTCTCAACGTCCCATATTTCTTTTTCACGAATAGGACCGGGGCTCCCCAAGGTGACACGCTGGGGCGAATGCACCCCTTCTTTAGTAGCTCTTCGAGCTGCAATTGCAACTCTTTCAGCTCTAGCGTACTCATTCTATAAGGAGCTTTTGAAACTGGAGCTGCTCCTGGTATCAAATTTATAGAAAAATCAATGTCCCTCTTCAGAGGTAGTCCAGGTATCTCCTGAAATATGTCCTTGAACTCTTTGAGTACCTCATGGTCTTTCAGCTTCGAGACTGCATCTCTGGATGCTTCTCCCACACGGGCTGCAAATAATTGACAGCCTTTCCTGTAACACTTCTTTAGTTGCATGGTTGAGATTTCTCTAACAACCACGGCTCTGGGAATTCCTTGGACTGTTACCTGATTTCCCTCTTCGTCCAGGCATGTAAAACTCTTGTTACGGCAGTCCAGAAGGGCACGGTGCTGGTCCAACCAGTCCATCCCAATTAAGCAGTTGTAAGAGCCTAAAGGCAGAATATTCAATTCAGCCTTAATGCTAAATCCTTTCAAGTCCACTGAACAGGACTTAACCAATTCAGTGACCTTCCTTTTGGTTCCTGTGGCTAACTTCACTAGCCAAGACTTTTCATGTTTGCTTCTTGTTAAATGCAAACTTTCCACCACCNGCATTCTGCTGCCCATATCCTCCACTGTTTCAGCTTGCTGAACATTATGGACAGTTCTCTCTTTATCTTTTTTGTGGGGGAAATCTCTGTACCTATGGTTCCCTTTACAACCCCAACACTCCATAGGTGGTGGTCTTGGCATCTGCTCACTCCCTTCAACTTTCCTGGGCTCTCTAAAAGATGATTGTCCTCAAGGACTGTTCCTAAAAAAGTTAGGCTTGTTTCCCTTCTGCGTATGTTCCTTCTTAAACCTCTTCTGGTCATCCCAAGCCTTCCGAAGGATAGGCCTTTATCTTTGTTGTTCATACAAGAATTTCACCCTTCTTATTGTTTCTTCTATAGTCTTAGGATCATCATATTGAATCTTGTCACCAATAGAAGGTGGCAGTCCACTCAGATACCTATGAATTTTGACAGCCTCGTCTTTGATGAATGGAACATACTTCAGTAGTTCCCGAAAACTTAATTCATACTCATCAATGGTCATGTTTCCTAGCTTGAGTTCGAAGAACTCCTTCATCTTTTTGTCATAGTATCTTTTGGTCAGGTATTTCTTCTCGAAATACCTCTTAAACTCCTTCCAAGTGATATCTTTCTCTCTGATGTGCCGCACTTGCACAAACTGATCCCACCACATGGATGCTTTTCCTTTTAGTTGATACATCACAATTATTCCTTCTGCATGTGTGGAATAATTCTGTAGTTGGAAATATTTCCTCATGCCCAGCAACCATGTTTCGACATATTCCTCCTTCTTATGTTCACCATCAAACATTGGAGGCTTGATCTTGTTCATCTCCCATTTCAATTCATCCATTCCATATTTTCGGTGTTTTTTGGTAGGAGACGATCTTGAACTACTGTGTGCCTCCCTACTGGAATGCTTCTGGGAGCGACAATGATGTCTGCTACTACTCCTCGATCTTCTTCTCCTCTCAAGGGTCCTGACACTTCTTGATATCCTTTTTCTCTCAGGGGTTCTGCGACTCTCTGTCTTGCTTGAGTCCCTTCCCTTCTCCAATTTCCTTTCTATTCTTTCCAGGTTCTTCAACATTTTTAAGTTGAATTCACCCTGTCAATCCCTGACTTTCATGAGCTTTTGGCTATCATCTCGGCATGCTTGGGCATCTCTTTGCAATCCTTCAATGATTTTCATTATGTGCCCTTCCTTGTCTAATTCTCTTCCATGCCCATTGGAGTTTGATCCTTCGACTCCCAGGTTGACATCTCTTCCTTCTCTTTCATCCTCTGAAATGGAGGCAATCCGCACCTCTTCCATTTCTATACTCGACATCGATTAACTGGTGTCCTGACACTCGTTGAACTCTACACACGCAATGTGCAATCAATTCGAAGTTTTTCAGGCCTTAAACCTTTAATAAAATCACAATAATCATAAACCAATGTGAGTGAGAAACATTTGACTTCACAAGGTTTTTTGAGCTCTGTCGGCTCCGCAATTTTTGGGACTTCAGGTTTTCGGTACCCAGGAGTTCACTATGCAGTGACTCCTAAATTCTTGTCGCTACAATCCCCAAAATATGAAATTTTGGTTTCCTTTCTCTCCGGGCCCACAACACAGCTATCGCCCTTAAAACCTGTTACAGATCTTCAGTCTCCGATGGCTTCGGGACTTCGGGTTTTTGGTACCCGGGAGTTCACTATGCAGTGACTTCCAACTCCTTGTCACTACAATCCCCGAAATCTGAAATTCCAATTTACTTTATTCTCCGGGCCCACAGCACAACTGTCGCACTTAACCGCAGTGTCGCGTGGCACATTCCGGAGGATCCACGTCTCCATCGGTGACGTCTTCGGGTTCCACCGATCTCGCCTGTCTTTTCAATTCTCTGGCATGTGGTACACATCCATGCACCCATGTCCATTCCAAGAAAAAATCCAACGGTTAGGTCCCCTCTCAGATCTACGACGTAGATCTTTTCGGCGTTTCAGGGTTTCGTGCATCGAAAGTCCATGTATCCCATATCTTGAACTTTTGTTTGTTGAAATCCTGAAATTACGGTTTACTTGTCAACTTGATCCGACGGTCAACTCCCTTCCTACGATCTATGGTGTAGATCGTTTCAGGATTTCGGGTTTTGGGTTTTGGAGGTGTTCCCCTCCCTCACTTCCCATCTCCCAACTTTGCGAAATTCGAAAAGTTTTCACAACTAACTCGAGCGCGACTATGCTAGATCTAATGGTCGAGCCTTCCTCCTAGATCTACAACGTAGATCTTCTCAGGTTTTTGGGAGTTCGTGTATCGTGATTCCCACGCTCTTGTGCAACTCCAAAGGGTTTTTAAATCCTGTGCACACTTTCCAGATCCGATGGTTATGAGGGTTCACCTTCCCTCCCTAACAGATCCTAAGGCTCCAACACTTCTAGTGTGGAGTCCTCTCTCCCTGTGGCCATAGACCACACTGGCTACGATTTCACAACACCGCTATATCTCCTGAGCTTGTACGCATGGTCAAGTAACTCCTTGACACTCCGGATCATTCCAGGGTTCAGAATTGGTCCTCCAGACAAAATTGCTCCTCACACCCTCGATCCAAAGACCACTCAACTGACCCATCTAAGCTCAGTGTCGAAACCTTGGCTCTGATACCAAATTGTAATGCTACTTTTTCTGTTACCAAGGCTTAATCACTCTGATACCAAATTGTAACACCACTTTTTACATAACTCATATAGGCATTATATAATCCACATGCACTTAAGAAAGAAATACATTTAAGCTCAAAGTAATCATAAGAATTATTACTAACATAATAATCCATGGAAATAACATTAATCCAAATGAACAACAGAATACATGATACTTATAATACACAGGGATACACAAACATAATTAAAGCATCATCTGGTACTTATCTTTGAAACAGTGGTAGTTCCACCAACCAAGTGAAGGCCTTCCATGAACCTCCCAGCCTTAGACCACACTGCTCGTCAGCTCAGCAGTGGGTCAGCCCCGAGATGGGAGTAAGCTCCACACCCCAAGGCAGGTAATTCTAGGCTAGGCTGAGGTTACAGGGAAACACACATTCACAAGGAAGGAATTCTCTCCCAGGAACCACTCATGCTCACTGCCCACAGACTCTCCTTCCCCACATGCCTGTTCCACCCCAGGAGTATACACCTTCTCTATCACCTAGACAGTCCTTCAGCTACTAACCTCCCTTGCCTTGGGTTACAGCAACAAACTGGACCAGAAGTCTCCGAGCTCTGTGGTAGCTACAGGGTTCCTTCCAGGAGTTCTCTCCTTCCTCTGCGCACTCTCTCACCTGGAGAGAGTCGCTCACAGGCCAAGCCACCTGTTCTTCCAACCTCAATCACCTCTCTCATCGGGAGAGAGTGTTGCACAACTGGCCAACAAGTCACACGTAGTCCATCACTGCGTGGCCACAACAACCCACAGGAAAAACAGACATGGGCTTTCCAACAGGTTCAACAATGGTAGGTCACTTCTTATTTCTCAATCCGGAAACACAGGATAGAGTCACACTCTGGTTCTCAGGGACATGTGACAAATAATCCACGTAGGGGTCAACACAGGTTCAAACTATTCAGACAGAGGATGTACTGATTATCCCAGAACGAACACAGATACATGCCTTTTGGTTCAGAAGATGCACAAGGGTTTCTCTGCAGAGGTCAGACCAGTTCACCTCAGGCAGTCGGGGGTCGAATGGAGGAGGAAGCCCCCAACACGGCTCATCTCAGCCTTTTATTGTATGCGCCAGGGTTGACACTTGTCCCCCATGCGACTGCATACATTCCTTCAGCATGTGTTCCTCCCACCATTTGTAAATCACATGTCCTTCCAAAAGGACTTAGGTTAAAACATAAAATGCACATATCTTTTGGAATAATATTAAAATATTATTCCCAAGGCTTAAGCCCCTAGGATCAACACTTAGCCCCTTTTTCCCACCTTCCAGCTCCTAATCCCTTGCCCACTCTGTGGTTTCTTAGTCCCCCATCACTCATTCATCGTGGTTGGTCTGCACGCGGCAGTGTTTATATTTTATTAATGTGCTACATACATATAGGTACAAAATCAGGCCCTTGGCCTCCAACCCTTAGGCTCTCTGGCATATACAAACTTGGCTCACCAGCCTATAACACATATTTACAATTCATTTCATACATCAGACTTACAAAGGGCTTGATCTTGGGAACACTACACTAGTGGCCAGGGAGAAGGTTTTCAAGCCAAAATGCAAAGGAGGATTGGGTCTACAAGACCCACAAGTAACCAACGAAGCCTACGGGGTGAAACTCTGGTGGAGATGGTTTAAAGAAACTTATACCCCATGGGAAAACCTCTGGAAGGCCAAGTATGCCCCGGACATAAACGAACAGGACAGGATTTTTTTTACGGGCACCAGGGAGGGATCATCCATCTGGAATCTATCTTGGTGCAATAAAACCTAGATCCAAACACACATCTTTTGGGAAGTGAGGAATGGTAAAACTGCCAAATTCTAGGAGGATGCCTGGCAACAGGAACCCAAAATGGAAAATCTAGACAGGGAGGAACTCGAACAGGACATGACTGTGCAAGGAAAAACCAAATTCCACCACCACTAGAAGAAAGAAATAGATCGCAACATATGGAGAATCTGGGACAAGCTTAGTTCAAAAAATAGAGACCGGACCACAACAATTGCAAAAGAGGTGGAGGATGAACTAGGGAAAAGGAAAATTGCAGTCTTGGAAGAAGAGGACCAATTAACATGGGGCTGGAAAAAATGCGGGGAATTCAACTTGAAAGAATCCCAACATTACATTGCAAACCAGGACCAAGAAGACCCAGTGCAACAATGGGATAAGCTTTGGAATAGCCCCTAGTAGCCAAAAATAAAAATTTTCAAATGGTTAGTAATTCACAACCAAATTCTAACCTGGAAAAACCTAAGGAAAAGGGGCCTCATAGGCCTGTCACGGTGCCACCTCTGTCAAGCTAAGGAAGAAACAACGAATCATCTCCTCAATGAATGTAACTACACAACAGAGATATGAGACTAGGTAGCAGGTATCTTTTGACAGTCCAATACGACCCGAGGTAACATCTGCACAACCATCAACAACTGGAATGAGAGTTACAGTGAAAATGAAGAGGTGAACCTCTGCTGGAATCTCATTCTGGGGATGATCATTTTGACAATATGGAAAGAAAGGAACCGGCGCATCTTCAAGAATGAAAGCCTTCTAGAAGGAAAACTCAAGGAAAAATAATCTCCATGACAAGAGAAACAGTGCAGAGCCACAACTGCCAGACTAGGAAAGAAAAACTCGAAGGCTAGGACTCTATAGTTCTAGAATATTTTCACCTAAAAGACGAGCGCAACCGCACACAAGTAGGACAACCACCGAAACTCCAAATAGGCGAGCGCAACTAGAATCCCCCTCCAGAAGGGTCCCTCAAATTGAATTTCGATGGGGTGGAAAAAGGAAACCCAAGCATGATAGGAATGGGACGGGTAATCAGGGATAGTGGTGGTAACATAATTCAGTTGTATGTTGGGAGTATGGGAAATTCAACCAACAATGCAGCGGAATTCAGAGCCCTTGATATCATCCTCAAGATTCTAAGTCGTGAAAGGATGACAAACACTATCGTGGAAGGTGACTCCACTCTGGTAATCAAAATGGTGAAGAGACTCCAAAATGGCACCAGAGTGGGAAAAGTTCAGAGGCACTAGCGCTTGGCACACTCCCTGTAAAAAATCCAGGAGAATTTGCAAACGATGAACACAGTAGAGTTACATTGGGTATGCAGGTCAGAGAATGGCCTGGCGAACAAAATCGCTAACGAAAGGGCTAGCAAGGAAGGATCAGAGCTAGACATTACCTAGAGAAACATACCAAACAGTCAATTCAAAACATACTGCATGCAACTAGCAACAAAAGACCATGACGACAGCTTAAGGAAGGTCACATTGAGGAGGGAGGCACAAGGCCTATAGGTGGGTACGAAGGATCCTTGCAAAATAGTCCTTCCCAACACTCAACCACAAGTTATAATACAGGCTCAGACCACACAACAGATGGGGGTACGGCATCAAGGTCACGTCAATAAGAGGAAGTGCAAGGTTAGTACGGAGGAAAATATAGATAGGATTCAGTAGGCCACAAGTGATGTAGGACAAAAGGTGTTTCCATGGACCAGTATGGATACACCTCACCCAAGCACAGGTATGTGGAATAACACATTTGGTTACACAATGAGCAGGGGCAAGGGTCAGCACAGGGATAATGGTCGGGTCGTCATGATCACACATACCGAGACAGGGAAAAAGGACAGGAAGGACTACCTCTATGGGTAGACCATGATTGCTAGGACGATTCCACAGTAGGGGAAATCCCATAAGAGAAGAAGCACCAGAAATATATGCAGACAGGAAAAGCACAACTGCAGGAGCTACTACAAACATAAGGGCTTAGAAAGAAGGAACCCATGTGTCGATAGGAATAGGAGGAGAATTCAAGGAAAAAACTGCCATAAGCCAGTCGAGATGGTGCGTATGAAGAGAATGCACAGAAAAAGAAACCCTCAGAGGAAAGAACCTTTGAAAATCCCTAGGAGGGTTTCAAGGATGGAGCAAGCATCCCGAGACACCAAGGGCACCTTTCATACACTGGTCGAATCGAAAGGAAAAGCAACCATCACACGGTGGGAGAAGGAAATCACTTCCAAACGCAAGGGAAAAACTTGGGAGGAACTAATTCACGAAGTAGACTATATAGATGACCCAGGGGCCACGTAGCCCAGAAAACCCCTCTACCAAAAGATGGTGGAGATGGCGTGGTGAATAGAGATGTTAGTAGGAAAAGTGAGCTCATAAAGGAAAGATGTTAGCCTAAAGGATAACAAGGACCACAAAAAAATGCTAAAATAAATCCTAAGTCGCCTCAACATCCTAGAAGCTAGTACAAAAGGCTTGTCGAGGAATAGAAGGACCAGAGGGAGAAGATGGAATGAGTGGCAACCCAATTCCACCTATACTTTCGATGCGTCCATCATATGGACATCACGCCAGTTGACGGGAATGGAGCACCATCCCGTATCAGGAAGACTCGCATGGTGGTCTAGAAGGAGGAGAGCAAAGACAAGGTGAATGAAGGGAAGAAGCATCTCATAATCCTAGACTAGCACCTGGTTAGCCAATGATCAAGTCATGTTGCGGGATCAGACTCAATTCTGTGTTTGTGTTTTTTTACATTTCTGTTTATATTAGCTTGTCAAAAACTGGATATGGTGGGCCTAGACCGGTTTCCCAAGGTGGCGGTCCAACCATACCCCTCTGCTACCTCAGAGAACGCCTCTTTGGAACCCATAGGTTGGTTTCGTTTTTGACAGACTAGGGAGTTCCCCTTTTTGTATCATAGCATTTTTTAGTAGTATAGATACTTACACTCACTTACAAAATAAAATAAAATTATAAAGAATATTTAATGTCATTTCCTTTATTTGCACATAAACTTGTTAATATTAAAATAATTTAAGCATCATCATTAACTTTAAAAATAATTTTAAATTTATTTAAATATATAAAATAAAAATAACCAATATTATAATACAAATAGTCAAAATATATATTATTCTTCCTTATCCAAAAGTATTTTAAAAACTCTTTAAATATATATAACAAAAATAATCAAATTTGATTAGTCTTGGAACTTTAAGCAACAACATCATTAATTTAAAAAAACACTTTGTGAACAATACAAACAATGAAAATATATATTCTTCTTCATATTCAATAACTCTAAAAGTGTTTTTATAAATACAAATAAATTATAATTATATGTAGAGTTTATATAAGCCATCATATTTTAATTCCTAGCCTTTAAACATAAATTTATAATACTTATGTGCGGTTTTGAATGAGAATAATCCTTCTCTGTGGTTTTGAATGGAATACTACTTCTATACGGTTTTGAAATTATATCTTTGTGGTTTTGAATAGTTTTGAAATTATATCTTTGCAGTTTTGAACAAGAATAATACTTCTCTATTGTTTTGAAGGAGATATTTTATTTCTGAAATTAAATATGAGAATAATACTGCTCTTTCATTTTTACCTTTTTTATCCAGATGGATATCGATGGCCACCCACCTTTTCCAACTAGCTCAAAACAACTTTCTGATAATTTTGGCAATTTACTATTTTTAGAAGTTTTAACTTCTGGGGCCATTTTGAGGGCCTAAATGAAGGTTTCTCGGGATCGAGCACCTCAACAATATATAAAGGCATAATTTATCCCCAAAAATTAATCTCCTCGATGATACCTTTCCAATGGGCTATCACACGCCTGAAACGGAGATCGTATGAAAAAGTTACGACCCCGGGAAGTTGATGTACTAACTTACCCAAACAGGGCCCACATGACTTTTGGCGCTTCATCTCCTAGGGTTAGGTTTTTGGCATTCTTGCTTATTGTAAAAAGGCCTTCAGAGCCTCATTGTAACCTTCTTCTTGCGAATGCGCGCTTCCATCACATCTCTTCTCAGAGATAAGCTTCCACCATTCCAGCAAGCTTGTTTCTGCTGCATTTTACAGTTTCAGCTTATTTTGTTATTGAATGGAAAACCAATTTTACTGTATCTCTGTTATTTTGTGTTAAGCACCTGTTAATAATCTCTATTCATTTCAGTATTCTCATAAAATCTAGATCAGTGGTATCAGAGCGGTCTTCTCCTTGTCGTCTTAATGCATGTTCCCAACGAGGTCAGAGTACAAAGAGTTGGGTCTTGAGCTTGTTTCTCTTGAGGAAAGAAGCTCTCGCACACCCAAGCAACCTCCCATGGTAGGAGAAAAGAAATATGATGGTACAGGAGATCCTTTCAAACTGTTGATTGAGGAATCCCTCATGCAACAGAGGAATGAGATGATGGATAGTTTCATGCAAATCCTTTGGCGGCTACCAACAGGCGACGCATCTTCTTCGAACAGAGGCGCTGCCCCCTTCAAGGTACAAATAAACTTCGATATTCCTATATTTGAAGGTCAAATAGACACAGATGTTGTAGACAAGTGGTTGAATCTACTAGAAGGGTATTTTTATGTCCATAACTTTTCGAATAAAGAAAAGATTACTTTTGC
>SNQJ01S0233074.1:0-14068 GCA_010110895.2 Picea sitchensis | reverse complement strand
ATCAAACTAGACCTCTCAAAAGCCTTTGATAGATTAAGTTGGCAGTATCTGAGGTCGGTTCTGGAATCCTTCGGCTTCTCCAATCAGTGGGTTGACTGGATACTCAAGCTCACCTCTTCTTCCTTCTTTTCAATCCTTTTTAATGGCATCCCCTCCCAACCTTTTCGCTCCACTAGGGGCATCAGACAAGGAGACCCCCTTTCCCATTTTCTCTTTGTTATCATGGTGGAGGGCCTTGGACATTATCTCAAAGCGGCGGTCCTGGAGGGCTCACTCAATGGACTACCACTTCACAACCTTAACCCAGCACCCTCACACAGCCAGTTTGTTGATGATACACTCCTCATGAATACTCCCATGGTCAAAGAAGCCACCAAGCTCAATGCAATCCTCTCCGATTTCTTGGAAGCTTCTTGAATGCTGCTTAACCTGGACAAATCCAAGCTTTACTTTTTTAATACACCTTCCACTGTCCAGGCTCACCTCTCAGAGATTCTGGGCATTGCTAGAAGCTCCCTTCCCTCCACTTATCTAGGCATACCTTTAACTGGAGAGTCCGCTAAATCCATCTCTTGGGACAACTTTCTTTTGTCCATCTCCAACAGGCTAAATAATTGGACCTTCAGACCTCTGAACATTGCTGCCAGACTAGTACTTCTCAAGTCAGTTCTTCAAGCTCTCCCCACTTATCTCTTCACCGCTCTGGCCGCTCCCACCTCGGTCATTAAGGCGATCAGGAGCCTTCAACGTAATTTCCTGTGGAAGGGAATCCAAAACAATAGGAAATGGGCTCTGGTAGGATGGGACAAACTCTGCAAACCCAAAAAGCAAGGAGGGCTGGGAATCCGAGACCCGGGGAAGATGAACCAAGTTATGGGTGCCAAGATGTGGTGGAGATGGCTGCAACACCCGCAAGAATTATGGGCAAAGATGTGGAAGCAAAAGTATGCCCCGAACACTCAATCCAACCAGCTAATAAGATTTAATGAACAATTGCAAGGCTCCAACATTTGGAATACAGCATGGCGAAACCGCCCTCTGATACAGCAACACGCCTTCTGGGAGATAAGAAATGGTGAGAGTGCACTCTTCTGGCCGGACTCATGGAAACAACTACCCCCTCTCGACGATCTGGAATGCCTTCACACAGTCAAGCTAAAGCTACAGCAAAGTAGCTTCACAAAGGTAAAATACTACTGGACTCCATCTCAAGAAAGCCAACCCTGGAGGAAATGGAAAACGAGTAGAACAGAGCTACAACTAGTGGAGGAGATTGACCTGCTACCGTGGCAGGAATGCTTGCAGAACTGGAAAATTCCAAGTAAAGACGGACCGAATATTCTCAGATGGGGACACTCCACCTCTGGCATTTTCTCGGTCAAAGAGGCCTACCATTTACAAGGAAACCCTACAAGACAGGCCACCGATATAATCTGGAGCAGGGTCTGGCAGCCTTTCCTCTGGCCCAAGGTCTCCCTCTTTCTTTGGCTCACAGCGCAGAACCACATTCTAACCTGGGACAACCTCCACAAGAGGGGCTTCAAAGGTCCCTCCAGGTGTTCCCTCTGTCAGCAGAGCGAGGAAACCTCGGAACACCTCCTCAACATCTGCCACTACAGTCAACAAATCTGGGACTGGGGAGCCCAAGCCATGCGATGATCCCAGAGGCATCGTGGGAACATAAAGGAAACTCTAGTTAACTGGGAAACTATATCCTTCCATAATCCAATCCTTCAACGTATCTGGCAACTTCTCCCGAGATTTACGCTTTGGTCAATTTGGAAAGAAAGAAACAAGAGAATCTTCAACTCCAGACAGGCCCCCCCTACCACCACTTGGGCTAGAGTCAAACGGCATATCCGTGAAACTATTCACAGCAAGTCCTGGAACCCCTCATAAGAGACCATGATAAAATAGCAGAAGCACTCATCTCCTTCTATCAAGATATCCTCAGAGAAACCAATACAAACAGGGAAGAAGCTATCCAAAAAGTCACTCGAAATATACCCAAGTTGATCAGTACTGAACAGAATACAACACTGACATGGCCAATCACTCAGTCTGAGGTGGATTCAGCAGCAAAGGATATGTCTCCAGGTAAGGCCCCCGGCCCTGATGGATTCACAACAGACTTCTTCCACCACTGCTGGGACATGATCAAGGAAGATGTGTGGTTGGCTGTAGAAGAATCCAGAACATCCGACCAAGTTCTCTCAGCTTTAAATGCGACCTTTATTACTCTCATCCCCAAGGAGGAACGGGCCACCCATCCGAAGCATTTTAGACCAATCTCCCTCTGAAATGTCATTTATAAAATAATCACAAAGGTCATTGCTAATTGTCTCAAGCCGATCCTGCCCACTATCATCTCTAATGAACAATCCGGATATGTGGAGGGAAGACAAATAATGGACAGCGTCATACTGGCCAATGAGGTCATCCATTTTCTAAAAACAAGTAAAATACCAGGTATGCTCATCAAACTAGACCTCTCAAAAGCCTTTGATAGATTAAGTTGGCAGTATCTGAGGTCGGTTCTGGAATCCTTCGGCTTCTCCAATCAGTGGGTTGACTGGATACTCAAGCTCACCTCTTCTTCCTTCTTTTCAATCCTTGTTAATGGCATCCCCTCCCGACCTTTTCGCTCCACTAGGGGCATCAGACAAGGAGATCCCCTTTCCCCTTTTCTCTTTGTTATCATGGCGGAGGGCCTTGGACGTTATCTCAAAGCGGCGGTCCTGGAGGGCTCACTCAATGGACTACCACTTCACAACCTTATCCCAGCACCCTCACACAGTCAGTTTGTTGATGATACACTCCTCATGAATACTCCCACGGTCAGAGAAGCCACCAAGCTCAATGCAATCCTCTCTGATTTCTCGGAAGCTTCTGGAATGTTGCTTAACCTGGACAAATCCAAGCTTTACTTTTTTAATACACCTGCCACTGTCCAGGCTCACCTCTCAGAGCTTCTGGGCATTGCTAGAAGCTCCCTTCCCTCCACTTATCTAGGCATACCTTTAACTGGAGAGTCCGCTAAATCCATCTCTTGGGACAGCTTGCTTTTGTCCATCTCCAACAGGCTAAATAATTGGACCTTCAGACCTCTGAACATTTCTGCCAAACTAGTACTGCTCAAGTCAGTTCTTCAAGCTCTCCCCACTTATCTCTTCACCGCTCTGGCCACTCCCACCTCGGTCATCAAGGCGATCAGGAGCCTTCAACGTAATTTCCTGTGGAAGGGAAGCCAAAACAATAGGAAATGGGCTCTGGTAGGATGGGACAAACTCTGCAAACCCAAAAAGAAAGGAGGGCTGGAAATCCGAGACCCGGGGAAGATGAACCAAGTAATGGGTGCCAAGATGTGGTGGAGATGGCTGCAACACCCGCAAGAATTATGGGCAAAGATGTGGAAGCAAAAGTATGCCCTGAACACTCAATCCAACCATCTAATAATATTTAATGAACAATTGCAAGGCTCCAACATTTGGAATACAACATGGCGAAACCGCCCCCTGATACATCAACACGCCTTCTGGGAGATAAGAAATGGTGAGAGTGCACTCTTCTGGCCGGACTCATGGCAACAACTACCCCCTCTCGATGATCTGGAATGCCTTCACACAATCAAGCTAAAGCTACAGCAAAGCAGCTTCACAAAGGTCAAAGACTACTGGACTCCATATCAAGAAAGCCAACCCTGGAGGAAATGGAAAACCAGTAGAATAGAGCTACAACTAGTGGAGGAGATTGACCTGCTACCGTGGCAGGAATGCTTGCAGAACTGGAAAATTCCAAGTAAAGACGGACCAGATATTCTCATATGGGGACACTCCACCTCTGGCATTTTCTTGGTCAAAGAGGCCTACCATTTACAAGGAAACCCTACAAGCCAGGCCACCGATATAATCTGGAGCAGGGTCTGGCAGCCTTTCCTCTGGCCCAAGGTCTCCCTCTTTCTTTGGATCACAGCGCAGAACCGCATTCTAACCTGGGACAACCTCCGCAAGAGGGGCTTCACAGGTCCCTCCAAGTGTTCCCTCTGTCAGCAGAGCGAGGAAACCTCGGAACACTTCCTCAACATCTGCCACTACAGTCAACAAATCTGGGACTGGGGAGCCCAAGCCATGCGGCGATCCCAGAGGCATCGTGGGAGCATAAAGGAAACTCTAGTTAACTGGGAAACTATATCCTTCCATAATCCAATCCTTCAACGTATCTGGCAACTGCTCCCGGGATTTATGCTTTGGTTAATTTGGAAAGAAAGAAACAAGAGAATCTTCAACTCCAGATAGCCCCCCCCTACCACCACTTGGGCTAGAGTCAAACGACATATCCGTGAAACTATTCACAGCAAGTCCTGGACACAGGAAGACACCCATTGTAGGCCCGAGGAAAAGATCATTTTGGAAGGATGGAACTTGCAATTGCGCATGGAGACTCAGGGGAAGCTCAAATTTGGGAAAGGCAATAGCCCTACAATCTGGACTCCACCCCCACTTGACTTTTTCAAGCTCAACTTCGATGGAGCCTCCAGGGGCAATCCTGGACCTGCTGGATTCGGAGCTGTCCTTCGAAATAATTTGGGCAAGATTATTTATACAATTGCTGGCTTTCTGGGTGAAAATACAAACAACGTGGCGGATCTTGCAAGCCTTGTAAGGGGTCTACAAACAACGGTCCAACAACGGTATCATCAGCTGGTCATTGAAGGAGACTCCCAAGTAATAATTCAGCTCATTTCCAAAGTCCTTCATGGCAAGCCCCTCTGGTGCATCTCCCCCAGCTGGAGACTCTCTGGTCTTCTGGAGGATTTTGGCGATCTCATCAACCCCAACCTCACCTTAATCCATTCTCATGTTAAGCGAGAGGCCAATAAGGTTGTGGATCACCTGGCGAATACAGGGATTGATGTCAAAGCAGATCTAATTTTTTGGCAGGCACATATCTCTGAAGAAACGGGCCTATCCAGGCATTGCAAAGACCTTGCATGCAAAGACTGCCCAGCCCCGGATGGGGTGACACCTAGCTACAGGGAGACAGGTGGAATCGCACCCGGCTCTGGCATAAATGCCGACAGCCGCCACCCACGAACATAACTTAACGATGGGGGACGACCATCGCTGCAATGTAAGGATGGAGGGACCTTTCCCTCGAGCGACTGGGTACGATTTTAATGGTTCAGTAATGGTGAGGGTTAATAGCGAGAGGATGGCTTCGGCTCCGGTTCATTTCATTTTCAACTTGCCTGGTAAGAGTAGGTCTCCACCTGCCAAAGCCTTGTTTATCGCTCGAATTCTTTGGTGTTTGGCATTGACCGCGCATTCTATTCTCTCATTGTATTTCTTGCTGCATTCAACGCGACTGGGCTCGCTTGCCTGCAATTCTTACCTGCAACTGCTCTTCCGCCTTCAACGACATTTTCTTTGTACCCTCTCCATGGCTCGAAAAAGAGGCAAGCCTCGCCGTGGCTCAGCCTGGGAGGCGCATAAGGCGCAGCGGCTACGTAAGGAACAACTCGAACGGGCCCTGGCTCTTGCTACTTCAATTCTCCGGAAAAATGTCCGTGCTGAGAAACGGGCTCGGCTTGCCACCATTGCTGAGTCTGGCACTGGGTGCAGCCGAAATATAAAGGAGAAAGTGTCGGAAGCGAGGCAGGAGAAAGCGCCGGGTGCGAAGCAGGAAGTAGGAATTGAGGAGGAGTTTCCCCCATGCATTGTGGAGGAAATCCCGTTTACAGAGGACCTGATGACCATGGAATTCACCCGTGTGGCAACCAAGAGGGAGGACTGCAAGCCCACTTTGGCACTAGTTTATTACATCCCTGGATGTATCGTGGAGGAAATACCCTAGCCTAGTAACGACAATTGCAATTTCCATACTGCGAGCACGAAGCCTGCAGAAGTTGCAGTGGAACAACGGCCGTTAGACGCGGGTTCTGGAGCGACGGTGGACAAGGGTGGCAGCGTGCATGGCTGACTCATCCGGGATGAACACCTTGCTCTCATTTTCGACCTCCATGGACACTTGGCTGATCTGGAGTACCGGGCCCTCTGCATGGGTCAGAGAATGGACATGTTGCGCGATGCATTCTCCAATGCACAGCCCAAACGGAAATGTCCACTTTTCTCGCTAGCTTATGCCATCCCGGTCGGGACCACACGGCAGACGGGCGAGGATGACAGGTCACCAGACACCTAGTTTTTATATTATCTTGGTTTTTAGTTTTATGTTAATGTTTTATATGAACTTAGACCAGAGGCATCTGTCCTGGTTTCCTCCGGGCAGGACAGATGCCATTCCGTCTTTAGATTTTATTATGCTATGGATACTCAATCCCTATACTTGCTGGTTTCCGAAAATCGGCAGCATTTTGGGTGATATCAGACCTACTCTTTTGTATAACACTGTAAAATTTTTGTCTATCTAATATAGCAGGATCTACACCTTTTTATTTAAAAAAATAAATAAAAGGCAAGAGCAACTTTCACAACTATATAAGTTGGATCCTAAGAAGTTCTGGAGCCAAATTCTAAAACGCAATACTAAAGAAAATAAAAGGATTCCCTTAAGGGACTGGAATTCATACCTTAAAAGTATTTATGAGTTCCCTAATGCCATGGACATCATTCCTATTGTCCCTACAAAGGAATATTTTTTTTCTTTAGATGACATAGATTTCGGGGTTAAGCGGCTTGCAAATGGGAAAGCTAAGGATATTGAAGGCTACCAAGCTGAAGTTTTTAAAATCAGAGTGTCAATCCTTATCTCTCACATACACCAGCTCTTCAATTTATAATTCAAGCAAGGCTTCCCTAAACCCTGGACGCAAACCATCATTGTACCTATTTTTAAAAATGGGGATAGAAACACTCCCTCTAATTATAGGACCATTTTGATTAGCTCGATTTTAGCCAAGCTTTATGGAATTATTTTGGAAAATAAGATTAGCCTTTGGCTAGAAAGTCACGATAAAATACCTAAAGGCAAGGCYGRGTTTAGGAGATATCATTCAAATGTGGACCATCTTGTTACCTTTAGGATCATTGYAGAGGAGTTCTTTAATACTAAAACCAATCTTTTTTGTTGTTTTGTTGACTTTAGAAAATATTTCGACATKGTTCCTAGGMAAAACCTTTGGAATAKGTTGGAAGAGACAAAAGTGACTCTCGAGTTGAGGGCTRCTGCAATAAGTATGTATGAGAATGYTATTTATAAGTTTAAAARCACTAAGGGCTGGTCAAAAGAGATTAACTRCAATATYGGAGTMAAAAAAGGTTGTCCCTTGTCCCCTACCCTTTTTGGCATATACATTGCCAAGTTAGAAGATTGCTTGGAAAAAGMAGGTTGTGTTGGCCCTACTCTCACKGGTATAGTCATAAATATTCTTCTTTATGACAATGATATTGTTCTTATGGCAAGGATTCCCCATGATCTTGAAAACCAACTAAGAATCCTCAAGGATGTTTTCTCCAATATGGGTATGATTGTGTTGATGGGTCTTAAATCCCTTGATTCAACAGTAGGAACCAAACCCACCACCAAGGCCCAATCAGACTCTGCAACATTTAAATATGGAATGGTTCTCTAGATCTTGGGATCTGGCCAAATTATCGATGGGATTTGTGTTTTCTTGTGAAGGCTCTTCCTTCAGTTAGGACTATTCTCTTCTGTATTTTCTCTTGGGTGGGACTGGTATGAGAGATGCAAGCCAGTATAAACCAGCTTGACAACAAACAAGATTAATTTTTAACTACTGGGGAAGAGGTTGAGCTTGGGATAACCCGCTGCTCAAACATGTAGACAATGATCCTATACCATAAGCCTAGTACTAATACATCAACCATGTGAGAATCCAATTACTATCTGAGAAACTAATTATCAGAAAGAAAGCACATATGTAATAAGATAATGGCAAGCAAAATAATTTATCTACCATAACCATTCATCACATAATAACACAATGATTCATCTTCATCATTAAAGAAAAGAACATCAAAACATTGCACCAGATAAGTTGACAACAAAATTAATTGATCTTACTCATTACTGCATCGTTCATGAAATAGGATAGGAAGTAGTTCTTCTCCAAGTCCAATCACATGCATTTGATGAAAATAGCTTGTCTTTGGTCCAGAAAGAATTCTCAATTCATAACAGCTTCAAAATAATTCTTAACAACCAACAATAAAGAGTTCTTACAACAACCATCCACCTCTCACTAATTGGTCGATGTCTTTATTTATAATATAAAGTTTCACTGAAATTAATGGCTAAGTGCAATTTAAGCAAAACAAAAACCGCCACGTGGCGTCATCTTCTAACAGTTTCTTTAACAGTCAACCCGAGATATCTCTTGAAAAGGGTGAGTTCTCTCATATTCGGACCAACTGATAAATAGTTCTTCACATGTTTGGGCCCATGGAAATCTGTTTTGTTCCATCGGAGTCACATGTATCCCCCTGATTTCCACTGCATGCACCCGGTACTTTACTAGACTTGAGTTCAACTGTTGTAGCATGGTTCGGGCTCTGATTGGATGTTTTGCAAATCATTTCACTTTCCCCAGTCTTGTGTCGGCCATATTTACGAACTCTTCGATCCATAGAGAATCTTGTTTGGCATGCGACTCGACTACGTTGGTCGAGTCAGCGAAGTTATCGGGGGTGTCGTCCTCTTGTCCTAGGGAGATGTATGATACTTCACCACACCATAGTGCCATTTTTTTCTCCCATCTGGAATCTTCATTTACTTGGTCCTAGGATTAAATTGCAAGCTTGCATAACCCTTGTCCTCTTACTAATTTGGGAGGTTTTATATCTAGGTCAAATTCCCGGACTACCACCATCCAGTTCCCTCTTCTTTCTCCCATTTCTTGTTGGGTAAATAAGGATCAGACTGCAGGGTGTGGCACAATCACTTTAGTGTGATTCTTGAGGATGTAAGACTTGAAATGTTTTACTTCCTTATATACCGCATAGGCCTCTTTATCTATAGCAATATAGTTGTGCTCGGATCCTTGAATATTAGTGCTCATGAACGACACAAGGGCCTCATTGTTGTCATCATCCTTCTGAGTCAAAACTGCAGCTGACGATTGGTCGGAGGCGAAAGTATAAAGGGAGAAGTCTCTACTGAAATCGGGACTTCGCAACACCAAGGCCCAGGATATATCAGCTTTGATATTGTTGAAGGCATATTTTCTCTCATCATCCCACTTAAATTCGGAATCCTTGTGAATCATCTTTTGTAAGGGTTTGATGATTTCTGCAAAATCGGGAGTGAACTTCCTCACAAAATTGATTTTCCTGAAAAAGGACTGCATAGCTTTCTTGTTATGTGGAAAGGGAAGTTGAGCTATGGCCTTAATCCTTTCCAGGTCTATGTGAATACCTTCTTGAGATATAATGTGACCTAACATCTTACCTTCTTCGACATCGAAGATAGTTTTCTTAGGGTTTAAGGATATATCGTACTTCCTACACCTTTCGAAAATATGATTTAAGTGTTGGATGTGCTCTTCTCTATTCTTCGAATACACTGTTACATCATCTAGGTACACTACCACACATTTATTTATTAGTCCCTGGAAAGATAAATCCATGGCCCTTTGGAAGGTCACTCCTGTGTTAATTAACCCGAAAGACATGTGTTTATACGTGAAGGTTCCCCACTTGGTTTAGAAGGGTGGTTTTTAAATGGTCTTCCTTTGAAACCAAAACTTGGTTGTAACCTGAGAAACCATCTAGTAGAGAGAAAATCTTCGAGCCAGATGCGGTCTGCAGGAGTTGTTCCATCGGCGAGACTGGGTAATTGTCCTTTTCTGAAGCTCTGTTGAGGTTCCTAAAATCTACACATAAGTGGATTTCACCCGACTTTTTCCTTACCGGGACAAGATTTGCTACCCAGGTGGAATTCCTAACCTGGAAAATGATCTTGGCATCTAAAATTTTCTTTAAGTCCTGATACATGAGAGGTTCCAGGGATGGATGATACTTTCAGAGCTTTTGTTGGAAAGGTTTCACTTCAGGTTTTAACGGGATAGTGTGTTGAATAATGTGGGTATCATATGTTTTCATATCCCTATAGGACCATGCGAAGACATCTTGGTATTGTCTGAACAATTTTACATAAGCTTTCCTTTCTTCCTTAGATATGGTCTTACCAAGATTCACATTCTTTGGGTTCTCTTGGGTCCCAAGGTTTATAGTTTCATGCAGGGGACAAGAGCTACCAGTCTTTGTGTTTCTAGATCCCTTAAATTGCTCTTTCATATCAACCAGATTTTCTAGATTAGCTATCCCTTTTGGGATTGTGTGAGCCTTTGATTTATCCATATGTTGTCCTGTTCGACGATTAGTTTTTGTTGATTTCTCTTGGAATTCTTCATCGTCAATAGCGAGATCTTTGAAATTGTCTTGGTTGGTCAAGAATTTTATGATCTCTTCATCTCCTTCAAAGACTTTCCAATTGGAAATGTTATTAGGTACCGATGGTTTGTAGAGCAGCTCCATAGTGAATCAGGAGGCTTCATAATCCTCTAGAGGTGACATCCTGGAAGCAGTTGTGGCCAAGGAGTCATCAAGAATATTCTTTTCTCTGGGGATCGCTGTAATATTGAAGGCTTCAAAGTGATCTATTAACCTATGTACCTCCTACTAATAGTTCTTTAGGTTTCTTACTTGTCTAACAACAATTTCAAAGTCTCCGAAAACTTTCAATTCTTTGACATTCAAATCTATGGCTTTCTTTAATCCTTGTACTAGACCTTCATATTCGGCAGTGTTGTTAGTACATTCGAACTCTAGCCTACAGGATAGGAAATGAAATTTACCTTTAGGATTGATGAGGATGCATCCTACTCTTGAATCTTCTTGCGATCTATATCCATCAAAATAGAGGGTCCAAATTTCTGAACGACAATTTCTCTTTTCCTTTCCCTTATTAATTTCTCACCCTCCTATATTTTGTCCTGTAATATCCAGCACGAGGTTTTGACAGAAGAGGGTGTCTCCTGTCGGTATTGGCGACATCTCTTGAAAAACCAATTCAGATTTTTGGGTAAGAGGAACATTGAACAATAGAGGAGCAAAGTTTCTGAAGTAGGAATCGCAAGAATAATTGCCCAGTATGGGGAAATCTATGGATGAGGGTTCATTCGGGGTTTCTAGATCAGTGACTGTATGTTTCATATATCTCTCCCTATCGATTCTGATCATGTTCTTGTATCCCTTCAGTGGTAGCCAAAGTTGTGCCCATTCTGTAATGAAGTACCCACTTAGATTTTAAGACCAATCTCGACTCAGTAATAGATCATATGCCTCTAGGATATCTACTACAATGATGTCAATCACTTTCACAAAGGTGGGGTGTGTCGATATTCTGATCATCACATCTTTGGTTTCTCCCATGACCTTGACCTGGGTACTGTCTAGTTGTATGACATGTTTATCACTCTTGAGAGGAATGAAATTTAATTTTTTGCAAATAGACAAGGTCATGACATTGGAAGATGCTCCAGAATCTACCAAACAGTTGTGAAGGTTTCTATTGAATACTTAAAATGTTAAGAGGAATGGTGGCACAAAAGGATTTTCCTTTCTATCTCTTGAACAAGTGTTCACAATTGGTTTGCCCACCAGATCTATGGGAGACAGATTTCTTTCCAGACCATTACTCACCGTCGGGTTTTCTACTAAGCTAAAAGCTTGTAATAGAAATTCCTTCTTGTTGGCATGTTTACAAGTAGGTATGCTTGTCATTGATGGAAATATCAAAGTATGCATCGATGGAAAAACATGAACAAAGTAAGCTCAGGAGGAATTAACGCAAAGTCGAATGCAGTACGAAGTTGTGCTTGTTCACTTGATGGAAAACAAGCATGCAAGGAAGACCAGCAGCGCAATGATGATCAAATGGAAAGATAGAAGTGTTGGTCAAACTCCATTTTGGAGTTTCGGCTACCAGGAGATGGAGAAGTCAAGTGTCGAGACCCCTCACAGGAGTTCTAAAGTTGTGAAGCGAGAAAAGATGAAAATATGATCCGACTCCATTTCAGAGTATCGGATACTGGGATTTCAGATACTAGGAGATTGAGAAGTCAAGAGCTGAGACTGTTCAACACAGGAGTCCCAGAGTTGCAAAATCTGAAATCCCAAAATCCTGAAAGAGGCACATAAACGAAGAGTCTTGCAGACCGGTAAACAACTCCATTTCGGAGTTTTGGGTACCGGGAGTTGGAAGAGTCAAGACTCTTCATCATCAAAAGTCTCAGAATCGTGAAATGCAAAACTCTAAAATCCCGGAAGAAGGAGGAAAATTTCAGATACCGAGAGTTGGGGCTGTCAAGAACTCTTACTACAAGAGTCCCAAAGTTGTGAAACCCAATACCGCGATATGCGAAATCGCAAAGTGATCTGGGCCGACAGTTTCAGGAGGTGAATGTGGTAGACCACATCAGAAAGGACAGGTGGAAGACAATGACACATGGCATGATCAGACAACGACAAGTGTCAAGTTGTTTGGCATTTCAGGCCACTAGAAATCACAATTTTGAGTGACACGTGGCAGCCACTCGAGTCATGACACATCATCGAGTGACGCAAGACTGACCTCACTCCGAGAGTTTTTGCTTTGGGAGTTTTAAATCCATCACTCCCCCAAAGTCCCGAAGGATGAAGTCCCAGGGTAGAGGATAATCATTCGATCACCACGGAGTGTGGACCATTGATCTGGAGATCGAAGAGCTGTATAGAAGAGATCGAACCGGCAAGCTCCATTTTGGAGTTTTGGGGATCGAGACATGGAGTGTAAAGAAATCTTCACATCAAGGATGCCAAAATGTCGAATTGTGAAATCATGAAAGTGCTTTCTGGATAAACGATGGGTCACCGATGGTGGTCACATCGTCGAGGAGTTGTAGGGAAAAGTTTGAAGCGGCAAGATCCATTTCAGAGTTTCGAGGTACGTGACTTGGATTGTAGAGACACTTGATCACACGAATGCCGAATTGTCAAATGTCGAAATGCCGAAATGGAGAAATGAACGGAATATTCAATGAAGTCAATTCAACGATGCATATGAATTTAAATAAGATCGGAGGGCTACTGTTTCACTTTAGAGTGTAACTGCTAGAAATGACTGATAGTTTTTGCCAGAGGACTCGAAGAGACTTCTGAGTAATTGCCAGAGAATTTGAAGAGTCTCAAGGAATCTACCAATGGAATGAAGATTGTTCGTAGAGGCAATTGACAGATAGATCTAACTGTCAGAGAAGCTGAAGAGGTGTCATGATGATCAGGCAGAGCACTTGACATGGAGACAGCATGCAGAAGTACGTGTGAGAGCATGCAGAAGTTGGGGAGAGAGAGCATGAAGAAGGTGCACAGAGACTATAAGTACGCAGAACAAAGAAGAGATGGGTGGTTTTTGTTGTGAGGGATTTAGGAGTGTAGAAGGAGGAGTGTGCAGCAGATGAAATGGCATGAAGAGGAATGGTGCATGGCATGGAGTTGGGGCACATAGCATGACAAGCAAAAGCAAAGAAATCTCAAGGAAGTGTGCATCAAGACAGTGAGACACTAAAGGAAGGCTAAGGTTCTCCTGTAGAGAAAAACAGAAGGTTAGAAATCCCAGGAAGATGCAGACAGAGAGACACTGATACAGGAGAGCAGAGCAGCATAGTAGAACAATGATAAGCCTGGTAAGCCAATGATAAATATTGTATCACTGTGATAAGTTTCATTAGCAAAGATTTATATTTTAGGGTGGAAGGGAGGTGCTAGGGAGGACTGTTGTCCTCAGAGGTTCAAGTGGGTGCTTGAACAAATGGAGTTGTAGTTTCCATCTGGTTGCAGCTAGAGAAAATAGGGTGGCAGGGTGGTGCAAGGGAGAACTGTTGTTCTCTATTTTACAGGTTGGTGCTTGTATGATTGGAAGCTGGTGCTTCCATCCAGTTGGTTCTGGAACACCGAGGAGTTGGTGCTTCCCTCTAGTTGGTGCTAGAGAAACCAGGGAGTTTGTGCTTCCTTCTAGTTGGTGCTAGAGAAACCAGAGAGTTGGTGCTCTC
>SNQJ01S0233072.1:0-14069 GCA_010110895.2 Picea sitchensis | reverse complement strand
TAGGATAACATGATGTGGGTCCAACCAATCCATACCAATTAGGAATTCATAGGAACCTAAAGATCTGATGTTAAAATATTCTCTGGTGCACAATCCGTTCATGTCCATTGGGCATTCCTTAACCATCTCATTAATTTTACTTTTAGCTCCTCTGGCCAGCTGCACCAACCAAGATTTTCCAAGATTTATTCTTGTCAATTGAAATCTTTTCACCATTTTAGGATCTAGATAACTATGACTAGATCCCAAATCAATTAAAATATAAATGGTTTGGTTGTTTATGTTACCTTCCACTTTAATCATATGTGACTGAAACTTAGCTTACTTGTTATCCAAGGCTGTGTAGATCCTAGGCACATTTCTTCCCATGTCCTCCACTGTATCAACTTGTTGTACATTGAAAACAATCCTCACTTTTTCACCTATGTGAAGGAAATATCTGTACATATGATATCCCCCACAACCCCAACATTGAATAGGTGGTTTCCTTGGTATTTTCCCCAATTTCTCGGTCATTCTAGGTTATTTAGAAGCTAGTTGTCCCTGGGAATTATTTATGAAGAATGGTGGCTTAGTTCCCTGCTTCATGTGTTCCATTTGGTTTTTCTTCGTATCTTCCTAATATTTTTGGAAAGTTGATCTTCCTTTATGCTAATCATAAAGGAATTTATCCCTTTTTATAGTTTCCCCTAGTGTATTGGGATCATCATACTGTATCTTATCACTGATAAATCATGGAATCCCACTCAAATACCTTTGAACCTTAACTTTCTCATCTTTGATGAAATAAAAATACTTCAATAGTTCTAAGAATATCCTTTCATACTCATCTATCATCATACTCTCAAGCTTGAGTTCGAAAAACTCCTTCATTTTCTTATCATAGTATCGTTTGGTTAAGTACTTCTTTTGAAACTACTTTTTGAATTCCCTCCAAGTAACCTTCTTCTCATCAATGATTTGGTGACTTCTCTATCAACATTTTTTCATGTCTACTATAAATGATCTACTGCATATAATTCTCTATTTCTCTCTACTTTTGATGTTCGGTAAAGCTCAGGTGGTGCGTCTGGATTCTCTTTTATTCATCTGTCTATGTCTAATATGCCTTCGTGAATGGTGTTGTATTGTGACAGATCCATATGCAACTCATTATTTTTCTCAATGAATATTGTATCCACATCTTGTAAGAGGTGCAGATGGGTGTACATGTCAATGATAACTCTGTCCAACTTGTTTGTGACCTTTTCAAAACTAATTTTGAAACTTTGTAGGCTCCTCTCATCAATATTTACCTGTTGAATTATTTCCTCTTGTTCTCTGATCCTTAACTCATTTTCTTCATTTTGTCGGCATAATATTTGTATGTCATCTACGTTGGCATTCATAAATGCGAAGCTGACCTTAGTTGTGGCAATGGGGTATTCTCTGACATCTCTTGTGACTAGGACATGGTAACAACTAAGATAGGGGCTCCTTCAGTTACCGACCCTTTCTTCACCCATCCCTACATGATCCTCCTGATCTTACTGTCATAAGTGAAGCTCCTTAGATCCAATACTTCACTTGGATTAAATGGCTCCTAGATCCCGATTCCTAAACTACTATCTATCAAATATGTTTATATACTTGTAGTAGATGTTCATGGGATGTCCACCTCCACGGGATGTGTGTCATCCCTTTTGTCTTTTGTGTTTTTATTTTGTATTTCTTCTTCAAAAAAAATATTTTTTTCTTCTTTTGCCACTTTCTGTCCTTGCTCCGCTGCTGCTCGTTCATTCTTCTTAATTTATTTTTCTGCTTTGGCTTTTTTTTCTTCTTCAACTTTAGCTCTAGCTTTGTCAGCCTCAATATTTCACTTCGTCTTGCTCGTGTCATTTTTATTTCTTAAATATTTTTCTTTGTGTCTCCTCTTTTCTATGTTGGTACCTCTTCTTCTTCCTTTACAAATCTTGAGTGTGTTGAGATGTAAATAGGGGAAAGGTTCCCAAATTATTCTTATTCTGCCTCTTTCCTAGCTCCTTCTCTTTGTTTTTCTTCATTTGCAATTCTTCCCTTCGGCTGGCAACACCTGTTGAAAACAACTTCAACATATGTCGTAGCATTCTGGTGTACTTCTTCTTCCTAAAGATCTGTAGTATACTCACAAGGAAGCCCGATGTTGTTGAAATTCTCCTTGACAATACCCTTAGGATCATGTCTCCTGAATCACTCTTCCCCAAAGTGATAGGAAAGCAGGGTATTTACTTCTACTTGGGCCTATTTAGTATTTTCAAATAAATAGTTTCCAACGCATAGAGGTAGAAGGGGGAAAATTACTTTCTTCAATCTATACAACATTCCTCCATCTCCGTGTATGATGGTTTGATATGCTACTTCTTGGAGAACAATATTTTTTATCACAAACCATGGAAGTAAGTGTTGTGGCTTCATCATGTAGTATATTCTTATGTAAGTACCATGCTCCATGAGGTACCAGTCCCCAATCCTCCTTATAACCGTTATGGCTTTGTCATTCATGCACATGGGAGTGGCACAAAAGATGAACTCATACAATGGAATGAGAAAGTGTTCACATATCCTTTGGTACTCTCTATGATATTTGTTCTCCCAGAGCACCTTACAATATATGTAAATTGCATGTTCGGATGGTAACCAAATCTACCCCATGTTAGGGTACTTGTGAGTTGTTCACATGATGTCTAAGAGGTACAAGGACATGTGGAAAGTTTGGAACATCCTCGATTGCTCTTTTCTGACCATGAATATAGTTGTTGTAATGTTCTCAGAAAAGATGTATTCCCATTTGAATGATGTTCCTTCATATGCACATTAATATATTAGAGGCATGTAGGATAAGGGGAATTTTGCTACATCTGGTTCCCGATATATTTGCATAGCATGGATACCAAATACTGGTAGGGTCTTCTTAAGGCGCTCGTGGGATACCTACTTTTGGGTCT
Organism: Picea sitchensis; assembly: GCA_010110895.2. NCBI lineage: Eukaryota > Viridiplantae > Streptophyta > Pinopsida > Pinales > Pinaceae > Picea > Picea sitchensis. Next base: position 11,106 of record SNQJ01S0233072.1, on the reverse strand, counting down.
GTACTTAAATTGATTTTCTTCCTTATACCACTTGGGGAACAAATATTTAGGTGTGTACTCAAACTTGCTGAGAAGTTCACCATCCAACCTTTTGCTTCCTTCTTCAATATGGTAGCACTTAGCCAAATAATCTGGTCTTAAAGAATCTATGGGTTCCTTTCTCATGTTGCAGACATATCTACTACTTATGTCAGTGTTCTTCATAATCCAAGAGATAGAATATGTGCAAGGGAATACTGTTGGATGTGATGCTACTCTGAAGATCCTTGATCTCCTAATATTCTTCAATGCTTGAAGATCATCTGGGTCTTCATTTTTGGTAGAGAAATTTAATTTTTTGAACATGTGATAAATCTCTCCCCGTTTCAATGTCTCTATTCCCTTCTCCAAAATCCCTATTGTATCATCATATGTGGCTGCAATAATCTCTATCTCTCCTTCTTCTTATTGGGTACTACTAGAGGCTTCAGCCCCAGATGCATTTCTTGTCATTTTCTTTCAGGGTGATGATGACAGATGCCTCCATGTCCACCCACAGGATCGTTCACTCGCTCCTATTCAATCAATTCGTGAGCCGAAGCGGCTCACTGGATTCCCTTCTGGAATCTCTGATGAAACCCGATCCACAGGTCCTTCTATTCACCCACACGACCTTCTACACCGAACCGTGATCTTCCTCAACTCAGTTTTGGGTCTCGAGACTCTATGGTTCCCGATGACAAGAGTTCCCTATCCTCTCGAACTCCCGATCAGCGATTTGCCGATGCACTCCCTTTGTGCTTTAGCCCCTCCTGGATATGCCCCTAATCCATATGACTAGTCCTCATAAGACCGCAGCCTTATCTCCTTTTGGGGCTTCGGACTTTCCAATACCAAAATACATGGACACTTTGTCCACGGGATTCCCGATTCTCTGAATCCCGATTCTCCGCTATGCTGATAGCTGGCCCTCACACAACGGGGCTTTCCACCTCTTTTCGGAAAATCAGACTTCACGATTCTGAAATGCAAGTGTTTCCTGTCTTCAGGATCTATGAAATGCCGAACCACGACTTCTTCATATTTCCTCACACGCGCCCTACGCAACCTCCGGTGCCCGAATCCCCGATATGGGAAATATCGCGACACGCGTCCGCTTCCAAACGAACGACTCAGATCAAATCTCGCTAATTCAGGGTTTTTGATGTCGAGCGACCAACCTCATGTCCTCGATATCCCCGATATCCAGAATGTCGATATCCCGATGCCTTTCGGGATTTCAATCCTTTGTTCACGAAGACTTAAACTTCGCGTCCCTCCAGTCAGATCCAATGGCTGACGATTATCGATGTGAGATCCAACGACTCACGATTTTCTCTTCTTTCATGCTCCTCTACTCCCCCCTGGACATGGGAAATCTGACGATCCAGAAGCTATCGGCTGATCCGACGATCGATATTACTCCTCCAAGTGTTGGCGTCTTCCTCTGAAGCTTGGAAGATTTCAAAGTTCTCAAAGGCCTCAAACTTTGTCTTCTTCCTCTCTACGAACTCTTCTACTTTGAGTTCGTCGCACGCATAAAAGCGTTAACTCCTCCTGAGCTTGTTCCCTTCGAATCCTTGAAGGATTTTGACGTCTGCGCTCCTGCAGAGCCTTCACATGCGCACATAGGTGCTATCTCTCTTGAGATTTCCTGTAGTTTCGACCTCCACAGAAACTCATCCTTGTTCCTTTCTCCCATAGATGGAGAATTTGACGCCCTCTTGGCTGTCTTCTACTCAAGCAACCTTTTGCTGAGTCTGCAGGGTATTCAACAACCCTGTGAAGATATTTCAGTGGACTCTTCCTTCCAAATCACCGAACTCAAAGAGTTCTCTTCTCTTGTGCATGTCTGCACAATGTCTCAATGCCCACCTGGCAGAGTTCTACTCCTATGCACCTTATGCGCCGGCTCAATGCCCACTTGGCAGAGCTTCACAGAATCCTCAGTGATTCTGTCTATAACTGCATTCTTCTCCACATCCCTACCTCCAAGGTATTCAGTAACCTTGAGGTCTTCCGCCTGAGTCGTTGATTCCAGTTATTATGCCCACCTGGCACATCTCTGTCTGACTCCGCAGAGTTTAGAAATGCATCCTTCGTGCACGGCTATCAGAACCCACAACGTTCTGTCACACCCTCCTGGTGTGAAGCGTCAAAGACCTTCACCTGAAACCAAACATACTTCTGCAAATGCAAACCTACAGCATACATAAAAAACACTCATAGACATTCATTTAACACATAATCATGCAGGAAAAACTGCTCTTTGTATTAAGTATGGCAAACGCCTGTATTTACAAGGTGTTCCTGAGCATGGCCTGTAACAAGGTCTTGGCTCTTCTCTCTTCTTCTCTCTACTCGCAGACTCTCTTCTATGCTAACTATCCCAAAATGAGATCCGAAATCTCTTTTACCTGAGGGGGCTCTTCGAGCTCTCCCCCTCCCAAATCTCACCTACCCTATTCAATTACATTAAATGGGTTGTCTAGTCCAGCATCTAGATCTAGATCTCAGCCTTACAAATCATTAATGGCCTATCTATCTACAGCCTGCACAAAGGCACGGCCCTATGGCTCAATAGCCTAAACATTTAATTACATTCAATTTCAAAATAGAAGATGAGGGTTGCGCCTCTCTTCCTCCTTGAATGCACGCACTTGACGTGGCTGGCTAGCTGGCTGGATGATGTGGAGAGATGCTCCTGCATCAGGTGACATGTTCGACTTGCCACAAAAAATAAGTTTAGGGTGCATTTTAGGATATAATGTACCATTCAAAGAAAATAAATGATTATAACTACCAAATGAGTTATTGATACTATTATGAGACAAAGAGTCATCCTCTGAGGAGGTCAAGGTAATGGTAGGTATGTTTAAGCAACATGGTAGAAACTTGAAGAGGAAAGGGTAAATAATCGACTTTGAAAGCAATATTGGAGGTCTAGAGGTTAACTCTCCCAATGCAAGTGGGAAATTGATTGAAAAGGATCCAATCATATAGGTTAAGAACAAATCCTCCAATCACATTAGAGGATTTGGCTCTAACTGCTCCGATCAGAGTCGATAGATTTAACATTTGAGCTCCTGAATCCTTACAAAATCAACGATGTTAAGTGTAACTCCTTCGATAATATTGGAGGATTTTAGTGGAATTCCTCCGATATCATCGGAGGAGTTACCTCTAAGAGATTTGAGTGGATGACAAAATGTGGGGAAGTTGTCTGCGACTCCTTCAATTGCATTGGAGGAGTTAGTAAGAACTCCTTCGATGCAGTCAGAGGAGTTAGTTGTAATATTCCCAATGGAAAAAACTCTAATGGTTTCAAAGAGATAGGGTAAGATTTTTCCTTAGCATGATTGTGATGGGAATGATTATGAGGATGGGATCTAATGGAGGTCCTACCAAATAGGTGTTCTCGATATTTGGGTAGATAAGGAAACTATCTTATGAACATAAGTTTGGGTGTAAAATATCATGTAGATACATAGTCGTGAAGGAGATTAGGGGAAAAGAATGGTGCTTAATTGGAACGGTTTTGAGAGAGTTACAGGGAGGAAAATAAAACTAACCTTAACCCTAACCCTAAAATGAAAATATGCCCTTACTTGAATATTGGCGCCAAGTGGAGGGTGCGGATAAGTCATAACCTTGAACGGAACATATTGGCATTCTCTACATTTTGGAATCTTTCTCACTTTTTATTCTTCAACAAGATAATGAAAAACTATCGTTCGTGGATTATATAGACCGAAAGAACCCCAACATTTAATGAGCAGATTGTGAAGTAGTTGAGGTCGAAGAAGTTAAGAATATGTTCTCCAATGAACATTGGAGAACTTGGAGGAAAGTTCTTCGATGTTCATTGGAGGAATTTCTCTCAAGTCTTTCGATGACATTGGAGTGATTGAGAGAAACTCCTCTTATAAATTTCAAAGGAGTTGTCATTAACTTGCATGATAACAAGTGAAATCGACGATGGAAGGAAGAACTCCTCTTATGTGAATAAGAGGATTTTGACGTAACTCCTCTGGTTCTCACTGCAGGGGTTAATACTAACTTTTCTAATTTCATATTCTTATCTAAAAAAACCAAAATCCTCAAGATATTCTTTTTGAAGCATGATTTCTCCGAGGAACTAAGTTAGAGAGAGAGACCAAGAAAATTCTTCTTAATTACAAAAGATGAGGGGCCCCATTTTCGAAAGGATATGCAAGATAAAAGCAAGGAAAATGGACGGTTATAGTGCCTGTCACAATAGGCTCAAATGATATGATCAATATGCTCAAGTGAATAGACAAGCCGATGGTGTTTCGCAAGGAAAAACATTGTTCTAGCACATTCTCCTTGAATTTGGAGACTAACATTTTGTGTATTGGAAATTTTTGTATTATGTGCATAACCCTATTGAATCTTAATGTTCATGTATGATGTGAAATATATCAACTAAATATCCCCCACAAATGGATTAGGGTTCCATTTGTGATCATGAAACTAAAAAATCTCATGTTGATAACATTAATAGAGCAAGTTCTCGTCTTCTATGATGCTTGTAGAATATGCTTCCAAAAATAAGGTGACAGATATAAAATCATGGGGCATACCTTCAACCAAGGCATGCAGTATGAACAGTGTTAATTTTTCTTGCAAGTATAAAGCATAGATAGTTGACGACTTCCTTCAACTAAGTGCAACTTGAGATAAATTGCTCAATTGCAGTTTTTCCTCTTTCAATATTTTCACTTCTGCTTCCAATCCAAAGATTCGTTTCTAGTCCTTTTTCAACTTATCATATTTATCTCTATCTATGGCATCTAATTCTACCCACTTCTCAGTCATATTATTAATCCTTTTCTTATGCTCAACCAAGGAAACTACATCTCTTCCATAGGCTTTCGCAATACTCTTCCATATGGAAATTCTAGCCTTCAACCTGAGCATATCCATGATTTTTGTAACTTATTCTTTCTATACCCCTACTATTTTTATTACAGGTTATTGTCTATTTTTAAAAATTTTATGAATATCACTATCACTAATTCCAATTCCTGAAATAACTTCGAGGAGAATTTATGAAACAATCTGAACAACTTTATTTTAAGAATCAACAACCTTCTTATTTTCTTCAACTTATTTAGTAGTATTAACAATCCGATATTTAGCATTTATTCACTTAACAACATCTACCTCCATAGTAATGTCATTTGATTTTGTATAAAGGGTATTTTCTCTTGTAGTGTAACATACCCATCCACCCACAGGTTGGCCACACTACCTCCAAAACTCACTTCTGAACTGATTTTGATTTATGACAATAATTAATTTGAAATGAAGCATGGAAGACTTACATGCATTAATCAAGATCCATGCTACAACATAAAATAAATAAATAGTTTTCCATGCACAACAAATAACCAGCAAGCATGCATGCAGAAATACATCTCATAGATAATTAAATACACAGTGGAAAATACATTGTACAAAAAACACAAACATTCACCAACTGGCTTTAAACCAAGGATGTTCCTCCCAACCTGATCCAAGTGGACATTGGTGGCCACCCACCTTTTCCAAATGGCTCAAAACAGTTTTCTGGCAATTTTGGTAATTTACTATTTTTAGCAGTTATTAACTTCTAGGGCCATTTTGAGGCCCTAGACGATGTTTTTTGGGAAAAAAGGTTTGCAATATGCAAGTTCCTTCAATATTTCACCTAAAATGAATCTCCACGACGATACCTTTCCAATGGTCTATCATGTGCCTAAAACAGAGATCGTATGCAAAAGTTACGACCCCAGGAAGTTGATGTACTAACTTACCCAAACGGGGCCCACATGACTTTTGGCGCTTCATCTCCTAGGGTTAGGTTTTTGGATGTCTAGGGTTTTAGGAATTCTTGTCTATTGTAAAAAGGCCTTCAGAGCCTCATTGTAATCATCTTCTTGCGAATGCGAGTAGCCGTCACATCTCTTTTAAGAGATAAGCTGCCACCATTCTAGCGAGTCTTTCACTCTGTAATTTTACAGTCTTTGTACATTTATTTCATTAATAGAAATCGTGTATTACTATATCTCTGTATTTATGGTTGCATCTCTGATACATTTATGTTATATTATTGGATATTCACGATATCTCTATGCATTTCTTTATTATATCTCCGCTCTCATTTCGTGCCGAAAATAATCCGGATCACAACCATAGAATTTTTTTTTCATTTACTCTCAACAACATGTCACCCTCGAGCCAGGACTATGAGTCCACAAGGATGGGTCCAAGGCCAAATCTAAATGACACATCAGTTGGCTAACTAGCTCTTAGGTTTCCCAGCCACACAAAATATCCTAATTTTCATTTCTCCTTCTCCTTTAGCATGAAAAACCCAAAGAAATGAGCACATTTCTCTTCCATGCAGTCCCTCAAGTTGTTCCATTTCTCTCCAGGGCTCCAGGGCTACTAGTCAGGAAATATCCATGCTGAAAACTCCAAGGATTCTCAGTTGTGGACATTTCTTTCCGAAGTACCATAAATATCATGCAATCATGAATCCATTCCCTCCTGGAATGATCATTAATTTAATACAACCATCTAGCAATGGATCTCCTCTTTCAACTATCTGTTTCCATGCTCAGACCAAGAGCACACAAATTAGTAAGAATTAGGCACCAAAAAATGAAAGAGTGAGAAGAGTGCAACAGTGAATGAATAAGAACATGTCCACCCCCAAAACAACCTACATGAGATTTTTATAATATCATGAAAACAAGAACCACATGGCCTTCCTCCCAAGAAGCTCATGTAACCACTTTTCCCAATTAAAACCAAAATGGATAAATACAATATATTAAAAAGACTTATCCCCTTTAGCCCCCTCTCTCATGGAATCATAGCCCCTTATATCTTGTCCTTGTCTATGTTGCAACCAACAATGTATTTTTGTTTATTAATGTAGATGTAGAAGTAGTACATTTCCTAGGCACTCTGACCCCTTTTCAACTTTACCGACTCACCAGCCTAATGTCACATTTACATAATACATTATAGTTCATAGGGATTAAAACCGAGGTGTTACATATGGCCTTCAACTTGAGCATATCCATGATTTTTGTAACTTCTTCTTTCTATACCCCTACTATTTGTATTGCAGGTTCTTGTTTATTTTCACAAATTTTATGAATATCACTATCACCAATTCCAATTCTTGAAATAAATTCGAGGAGAATTTATGAAACAATTTGAACAACTTTATTTTCAATATCAACAACCCTCTTATTTGCTTCAACGTCTTTAGTAGTATTAGCAATCCGATCTTTAACATTGATTCATTTAAAAAAATCTACCTCCATAGTAATGTCATTTTCTTTTGTAGCAATTATATTTTCTCCTGTAGCAATGAAAATTTCTTCCATAGAAATAGTTTTTGTTGTGTGGTCACCTTCATGTGTAGAAGAAGGTGACCATACACTCTCATCAAGGAATTGAATGAGTTTATCAATCCCTTTATGAGGCATGACTTCCCTCATCATATTCTTGGAAATCATCAATTTATTATTCAACTTCTTATTATTTTTCCTCAAATTATGACAAAGCTTCAAAAGAGTGGTATACGTAGGATTTAAATGCACCTTACTAGTCATCAAACCTGTGAAGAAAAATCCATTTGTAGGTGTTCTTATTGTTGTCCTAGAAATTTATTGTAATGTATCCATCCACCCACACTGGCCACACTACCTCAAAAAATCACTTTGAAACTGATTTCAAATTCTGATAACAAATAATTAATAAAGAAGCATGAAAGACACACATGCAATAATCAATATTCATGCTACAACATAAAAGAAATGAATAATATGCCATGCACAATAATAACTAATAGGTAGGCACATTATAAATACATATCTCATANAGTAGTATTAGCAATCCGATCTTTAACATTGATTCATTTAAAAAAATCTACCTCCATAGTAATGTCATTTTCTTTTGTAGCAATTATATTTTCTCCTGTAGCAATGAAAATTTCTTCCATAGAAATAGTTTTTGTTGTGTGGTCACCTTCATGTGTAGAAGAAGGTGACCATACACTCTCATCAAGGAATTGAATGAGTTTATCAATCCCTTTATGAGGCATGACTTCCCTCATCATATTCTTGGAAATCATCAATTTATTATTCAACTTCTTATTATTTTTCCTCAAATTATGACAAAGCTTCAAAAGAGTGGTATACGTAGGATTTAAATGCACCTTACTAGTCATCAAACCTGTGAAGAAAAATCCATTTGTAGGTGTTCTTATTGTTGTCCTAGAAATTTATTGTAATGTATCCATCCACCCACACTGGCCACACTACCTCAAAAAATCACTTTGAAACTGATTTCAAATTCTGATAACAAATAATTAATAAAGAAGCATGAAAGACACACATGCAATAATCAATATTCATGCTACAACATAAAAGAAATGAATAATATGCCATGCACAATAATAACTAATAGGTAGGCACATTATAAATACATATCTCATAGATTAATAAATACACAACAGAATATACTTTATATAGAAAACACAGAGATAACTTATCTTTTAAAGTAAACATTCACCAACTGGCTACAGACCAAGGACGTTCCTCCCAACCATAGACATTGTTGTTCATTCACTCTCAACGATAGTGTCACCCTTAAGTCAGGGCTATGAATCTACAAGTATGGGTCCTACGCCAGATCTAAACACACCAGTTAGCTAACAATATCTCATGGTTTCCCAACCACACAACAAATCCTATTTTCTAGCTCTCTTTCCCCTTCAGCCTACATAACCCAAAGAAATGAACTCCTTTCTCTGCCATGTATTCCCTCAAGCTATTCCATTTCTCTCTAGGACTCTAGTGCTAGTGGTCAGGAAATATCCCTACTGGAAACTCCAAGGATTCTCAGTTGTTGATAGTTCTTTCCAAACTGCCATCAATCTCATGTACATAGGTATCCATTCCCTCTTATAATGACTCAATACTTTAATAAACCCATCTATCAATGGTTCTCCTCTTCCAGTCATTTGTTTCCATGCTCATACCAAGAGCTCACGAATTAACAATATTGAATGGAGAACAATCCCAAGGAAGGAGTGTAAGAGTAAAATGGAGAGGAATAAGTGAACCCTCCAACATCCCAAAGAGTTGTTTATATAATTACTTGAAAATCAAGAACCACATGGCCTTCCTCCCAAGAAGCTCATGTAATTACTTTTCCCAATTAAAACCAATATGAGTAAATAAAATACAACAAAAATACTTATCCCCTTTAAGCCCCTCTCTTGTGGAATCATAGCCTCGTATATCTTGTTCTTGTTTGTCTTGCAACCATCGATGTGTATGTGTGTGTGTCTGTTATATTTCCTAGGATCTCTACCCTTTTTTCAACTTTACCATCTCACCAGCGTAAGTCACAATTACATAATACCTTCTAGTCCATAGGAATGAAAGCCAAGGTGTTACATCTCCCTCCCCTTATTTCGGCACTATCCTCACAACATCATTCCAATTTTATTAACATTAAAAATATAGTCTCCCTGGCCTTTAATCTGCATAGGAATCCTAATAAATTCTTATATACATAGGCACTCTGGCCTAAAAAAAATAGAACATGCATACATAGACACTCTTCCCCAAAACATGCACAAATATTTTACAATATATATTTATGGCCACAAATCCAACCACAAATATCTCTTTCCTTATTAGCTTTCACAACCCAAAGAAATGAACCCCTTTATCTGTCATGCATTCCCTCAGGTTTTTCCACTTCTCTCTAGGGCTCTAGTGCACTCGACCGGGAAGTTTCAGAGTTGTGGCTCCAAGAACTCTAGCTGCAACAAGTCCATTAGACTTTATTCATTCTATGCCTTCATCATTGAGTTTGATTTCCTTCTAGTTATATTTTTCCCAAGCTTCCATCTTCGATAGCCAAAATCTCATCTATATTATAAACATACAATCATCATGAGATATCATTATAAACATTTTCAATCATAAATGTCAAATCTGTTTTATACAGGAATTTTTTTTTTCCAAGCATGAGATTCCTACTCATAATTTGTTTGGCTCTTGCAGCTGTAGGAATCAATAATTATTATAGCTCACAACAATGCCATACCCAATACCATTATTCTTTCAATTTTCTCATCCTTCAATCAACCAAACCAGTTGTTAACATATAATAACAATTTTTAATTATTAATTTCCAATTTTTTTTTATATAGGAAAATAAAATTTGCAGGATGAGCTTTATGCTCATAATGTTTGGCTCTTGTAGCAGCAGGAATTAGACTTCCTTATGTGTTTACATCTCTGACATATCCAAGATCATTCTTGCTGCAATTTCCTCAATTTTACATGCAACCAAACAGATTGTTAGTAATTTTAAAATTCTGATTTATAAAAGTTTTATACAGAAAAATAAATTTTGCAGACATGAGCTTCTGCTCATAATTTTTGGTTGTTGCAACAACAGGTATTGGTCTTCTTTATGGGCTTACATTTATGCCATAGACAAGACCATTCTTGCTGCAATTTTCTTAATTTACATGCAGCCAAATAAATTGTCAGTAATTTATGTAAAATGGCAACATGTGATATCAAAATTGTTTACAACTATAATTCAATTACTTCCACTCATTCTTGACATCAAATGGAATTCAAGTATTGAATGTAATGAACCCATAATTCTCTACACACATATTATGAGCCAATATTTTATTTCTTCTATTCGTAAATATTTTTATTACTATGTTCCCGTGACAAAGATTTTCCATAATTCATCATTATTTAACTACTTTAACCTGCAACTTTATTGTTGCAATATCTAACAGCTCCTGAAGTGTTCTCAACTTCATGAATTAGCAATACTCACATAATTTCAGTTGTTAGCATAATCATTTCTATGTTATATAATATATATATATATATGCATTCACCAAAATGCATTCAATGATTCCTATAATACCACTTGTAACATTTTCAACAACTCCAAAAAGTGATCTCATATTGTAACAAATAACAATTCAATCACCTTCGGCTAGTATTCATATTAAATACAATG
>SNQJ01S0233071.1:14079-24857 GCA_010110895.2 Picea sitchensis | reverse complement strand
ACTGGTCTGGTGTCTTTGAATCATCTTCAGATGGTGCAATCTCACATTTCTGAACAACAGCTCCATTTACAGTGATGTTGTTAACAACTTCAAAAACACTACCTTTGCCAAGACTTCCCACGTTGATTCCATGCCCAGGTCCACAAGTAAACCCTTCAATGACAATGTTTGAAGAACCTCCTCCAATGGAAACACAATCATCTCCTGTTCTGTATAAAATCTGTATAGAAGCCTCTCGAAACCAGATACCTGTTGAAGGAAATAATTTGATTTCCATCAGGTACATGGGACTATTGTATATAAGCTGTTGGTTGCATATATACTACAATCTTGGATTGTTGTTTTGGATTGATGATAGGCGAAGCCTCGGCCATGAAATTGCCGAAGAAGGTGTCCATCCCTTGGACTTCGGGTGAATCAGTAGAAGATGTGTATGGTTCGTTGGGATCATTCAAATCTGTGACCATGAACTTAAGGTAGTGCTCACAATTCACCCTGATCTTGTTGGGCTTGCCATTCTCTAGAAGCCATAAGTGAGACCGGTCCGTCACGAAGTAACCATGTAGCTGCTCCAACTAGTCCCTGCTTAAAAATAGGCCATGCACTTTTGGAATATACACAACAACTATATCAATAATTTGATGAACCTTGGGGTTAGATGATAATCTGATAAGCACATTTTTAGTTCACCTATAATTTTGACATTGGTCCAATCAAGTTGTATGATTTTTAAAGTCGAGGGTTCTACTTCAATGTTAATCTTCTGGAAAATAGACCAAGGCATCACATTGGACGACAGCCCTGAGTCTACCATACAATTGTGCATGTTTCTATTGAAGATCTCGAAAGTTAACAAGAAAGGAGGTACATTCTTGCGAGTACTAAGAGTAGTAGCTTGTGGCTTTTTACTCGCATTTTCTAAAGCTACTTTATCTACATTTTTTTACATTATTTACATTACTTACATTACTTACATTACTTACAGGAAGGCTTCCTTTATCTTGAGGATCAGGATTATGTTTAGTGGAAGTCTTCTGAGGGGATTTGTTTTGGACAACCTTGTTACCATTAGAATTACCATTTTTGCCATTCTCAGAAATATTTTGCAACATTTTTTGTAACAAAAATGGAAACTTTAATAACTCATAAATAGAAATGTTAGCCCTTAACTTTTTAAGATATTCAACAACATCATAATCTAAGTTGGGGCTCACATTACTCTGTTTGGTCTCAACTAATTTATATTGCTTTGGAGGGGAAGTTGTAGTATTTTCGGAAGAAGGTTTATTATCCATCTTACTCCTAGTGTTATAAGGATGAACTGTCTCGAAGTTATCTTGGAAGATTCTATCCGAGAAGTGTCCAAAAATATTTGGAGAAGACTCTTCTTCTTGAACTGTCTCTTGTTCAACTGCCTCCTCAGGAATCTCAGGAGGCATCAAGTTATCTTGGGCTTCTAGAATTGTTTGAAGGGCACATTGCAGACTTTCTAGATTAAGGCTTTCAGTGTTTGGGGTAGGTTGGTTGGTGGGAAAAAGCTTCCGGAACGGGGGTTTGTAGGGTCCTTTTCTTGAGGAAGCTTCTTCGGTCGACCTTTTTAAGTCTATAACTTGATTTGACAGTTTTTGAACAACTTTGGTTAGGTTTTCCAAATCATAGTTTTCAGGTTGTGTTTTACTTTGAGTAGGTCTGGAGAGAATTTCAATCTTATTTTTGGAAGAAGAGCTAGTCTCAGTTTCGTTCCTAGAAGAGTCTTTAAGACTAAGTATGTCTTTCTCAATCTGGTTGGCCTCCTCGAAGGCCTCTAACAACGTGGATTTCTTAGATCATTTAACCCAAATAGCTATACTCTGGTGCAAAGCTTTAGTGTAGTAAGCTATTATAAGACTCTCAGCAGGCATGGAATCTGCAGGGATTCAGTTTTTAAGTGTTAAGAATCTTTGATTAAAATCTGTAACTTTTTCTTTTGGGTTCATTTTTAAGCTTGAAAGATCCATGACTAAGACTTCTGGAGGTTTACCGTCTCCGAATTTTTCCAAAAAGCATGACTCAAACTTTTCCCAAGACACGATGGTATGGGGTTATTGGGTAAAGTACCATGTGGATGCATTACCCTCAAAAGTATAAGGGAACAACCTACAGACAACGTCTTCATGTTCGACATTATGGAGTCTAATGGCTAACATAAACTTTTTAATGTGATCTTCAACAATCTGTTTTGAATCAGGATCAAACTTGGGGAGCCATTTCTTCGAGTGTTTAGGTAAAGGGTGTTGAGCTCCAGGTACAGCTAAGACATCCTGGTCCAACCAAGGTCTAGCAGGATTGTTCTGATTTGCCATTCAGGTAGTAGGTGTGGAAGGATGAGAAGGTGAATTGCCTTCGTCAGAGGAATCTCCTCCAGAAGGAGATGATGGAGGTGGTGAAGGAGGTATCCCAGATCCTCCTACAGCAGGATTTAGGTTTGGATCTATAGGATTCACAGTGAGGTTAGTGTTACCTAATTGTTATCTGATATCAAAGAAGTCCAAAGGTTGACCCCACGGACGGTTCAGTTGCCTCAAACGGGCCAAGGCACTATGTGTTTTAATGAGAGATTGACAGAAAATCTCTTGTATGTCATCACCTGTAGGATTAGGGGTTGTTGGCTCAACTGCGATCTATGGATCGTCAGTTGAAGTAGTTTTTGTTTGAAGGGGAATATTATTGTGTGAACGACTTCTAGTCACTATGGGTGAGAAATTAGGGTGTGGAGGAGTATTGCGACCGCCTCGTGCCATTAATTAAATTTAGGCCCTCCTTCTAGCACCATTTGTTGACGGGCGAAATCGACCGTCCATCAACTGAGAGAGTGGAACCGGTCCGGGGTTGTCTAATAACCCAAGTTGTTTGGGATGAACCACCCTGATGGGTTTAGCGGCTCCGTTAGCTGATCTAAGGTCCTAAGAAAACAAAATAAAACTAATCTAACTAAAACTAAATAAAACAAACTAAACAAACTAACAATAAATAAAATAAACTAATCTAATAAAAGCTAACTATTAAACAAACTAAACTAAAACTAAATATTAAAACAAACTAAACTAATCTAACTATTCTATACTACAATCTACTAACTACTACTATACCAACTCTAACTAACTAACTTACTATCTACTAACATATACATAACTTATTCACAAAATGTACAATATCTACAATTACAGATTTAAATAAATCCTGAAAAATTCATTTGCATTCTACCCTAAGACAGAGAAAGATATTTTTTGTTGATTTTATAATTTTATGAACAAGAAATAAAACGAAAACTAACTAAAACTAAATAACTAATATACTAATTTTAATTACACATATATCTAACTAAACTACTAATAAATATACTAAACAAATAAACAACAAACTGACCTGGAAACGCTCCAGATTTGTCTCGGGTATGATGACTATTTAAGCAGATCAGAGGGAGGAAACCCGCTCTGAATCATCTAGAAGCTTCTTGTAAACAATACCTGCAATGCTCCTTAAGTTTGATCACAGGACAAACAAGACATAAAAAATAAAAACAATCTTATAATTTATAAATCTCTACAATTAGATAAACCTATATGTAAAGACTTATACATGATAGTTCAATTGATGAAGAAGAGAAAGCTGTCATTCATTAGTTGAACTAAGTAATTGTTGCATTCTTTATATTAGTGAAAGAAATCAGGCATGTATCATATTAATTCAATCATATCATTCTGCAAAAGATCATGATAGCTAAAGTAGTCACTAATCAAATGCAAACTGATAAACATAAACATGAAACAAAAGATTGATATTATGAAAGCGAAAGTTGTAGCAGAACATCAACTTCTGTCTCAGTTTGTATTAAAAATGCATAGCCTGGTTTTCCCACAAGTGGGGATGATCCTTATTAAAAAAATAATAAGTATTTATAAGTTTTTCCACAGGGTAAAACCTCCCTGTGGAAGTTATAAAACTGTTTACATAAAATCTGGGAAGATATCCCAAGTTCAACTAAACTAGGAAACTAAAATAAAAGTAAAACATCCAAATATCCTCTAAACTGTCCATCAAATACCAAGCAATTCAAATTCACCCGAAAAGGGTCAAAAATAAACAAGTTAGAAGGATCTTTTATTAACAGAATGATAAAAATCTAATTCTATAGACTAGCTACAGAATCCTCTGATTCTGTAGCTAGTCTAAAATAAGATACAGAATCAACATTGAAATTAATTGAAAATCTTTAAAAGAATTCCATTTAAGTGACATCCAATAGCCATTTGAAAATGAATTATTTAATTTGAGTATGTTATACCATTCAAAATCAAACAGGATCCAAATCAATTAAATGACTACAGAGATAGGCATAGTCTATTTTGTTTGTTACCACGAAGTGGGGTGACAAGATCATATGGAACAACACTATAATCGTTTCACAAAAAATTGAATCCAACAGTTGTGACATTGTTTTGATATTCAATTGAAACCGATTTACTCAAACAAAGCGTAGGCAATCGTTACGCTGCCTCTTAGGTAGGAGACACGATTGATTCCAAAAAGATCATGTTCCAATCATTATGACTGTGTTGACAAGGCAAACGATTCATGCCACAAATAGATCAATACAAACTGGGGCGAAAATCAATTCAAACAAAATCGTAACAGGATCAATCAATTAATAACATAGTTCATAATAGATATCCGATCATTTGTCATTGCACAGTGGGTAAACAAGATCGATTGACTTTGATCACAATCGTTCGAATCAAACGAATTATAACCGGGTTTGACCAATTCGTTTCACAAATTTAAAATCAAACAGAGCATCAATTACAATTTGAACTTGACTCATAGAACAAACTTGCCAAATCAGAATAAGAGCGAGTCGAACAACTAAGGTTTTCACATAGTTGTTATGACTCAAATTCATTTCCCGATTCAGGCGCAAATATTATTTGATTGTATTGTTTCCATCAAAGAAACAGAGTCATTTTTCTCAACTTCGAAACAATCAAATATGGAACATCACATGACACAACATCGTAACAACCAAATTTATTGAAATCGTTGACCAGTCACAGCATACAGATCATAACGAAATCAAATCTGAGCATGATCATGTTCTAAACTGAGCATGAAAAACTTCCTTTTCGAATCGTATACAAACCAATCCAGTCGAAATCAAACTATCAATTTTGTTAAATCACTCAGGTATACCAACAAATCAGATCCAAACGAAAATCAATCAAATCGAAATGAAAATCTATCGGAGTCTAAACTGGGGATGATCAAATCTTATATCCAAAATGAAATTCAATTTATTTTTAGCGAAATGAAACAATGTACATGATGCACACATTATAACAAAGCCATTTCAAAATGTAAATAGAGCTATTGGCAAATAGAATTCAAATCATTATATCAATCTATTCACTCACACAACTAAAATGATATTAAAATCCATACCTGTATGGCGACAAGACGGCTTGATCATGCCAATTTGGAGTTGATAACTGCCGTAGATGATTCAACATTTTTGAAAAGGATCGAGCCTGTTGTCTTCTGTTTCTTATCAGCTGCTTGGAGTTGGTCTTTTTGATTAGTCAATAATGCAACTTGGCTTTCAAGCAACTGGATTTTTGATTGGAGTATGGGAACATCAATGTAATAACATTCCAACCATAAATCGCATTGGTCACAGGAAGACTGTGTGGGGTTTGAAAGGGCAGGCGAGGGTTTGGATATGTGGCTGAGGTTTTTGTTAGGCAATTTAATACCCAGGTAGCTAGGGTCGTTTCTTAGGTAGGGGGAAAGATTTGTTATGAAATCGTAAGGTGGCTTGGGGCACAAACCCTCGGAGTAAGGGTACTCGCTGGCTAAGAATCGTTCTACATCAGAGTTGGAACCCTCACTTAGAATGATAGGTTTTGACTCAACAAAGGGTTTGGGCTTGTTCCTGGCCATCCTTGAAATCAAACAAGCATTCTTTTTATCCTTGGCATTAGTAGTAAGGTTTGCCTTGGGATTTTTTCTCACAGGCCTTTTAATAGTCTCAAACTTCTCAGTTACAGTGTCGGGTAAGTCAACCTTAGGGTCGACTGAGGGTTTAGGCAGTAGGACATGGAAAGGCACAGGTGGCTTGGCCTTGGCTTCAATCACCACCGGTTTGTCAACCTGGGCGGGGTTTGTATCCTCAAAACCATTACGAGCGATGAAATCTCTCCAGTTATCACCATGCAAACTCAAATGATAATCAATGATGAGCTTAATAATCCCATGGTGAAACAGGCTGTTGTCAGCCTTCTTCCTTTTAAACCTTTTCAAAATTTTATATAGGCTTCGACCAAAGTAAAAGGGAATATTCAATGAGAATCCCATAAAACTCATTAACAAGCGCAGGTGGTAGAGAAAGATGAGTCTGTATCGACCTTCACAAGTCACAAACTATTTGATTACCATCAAAGTATCGTCCCATCATGGTTTAAGTGTAGAGATGGGAATACCTCTGTCACAAGAGGTGACTTTGCGCGAGACAAATAGTAGTGTCCATGGCACTTCCTCGACCTTACAATTCTTAAACCAATGATGTCCCAAGGCAGGTAACCCTGTAGCAGAGATGATAAATTTCTCATCGATTTCTAAGTGGATATCTCCCACCTTGGCTCTACAGCCATCAAACATCATGGCAAACTGTCGTTCTACACAGAGATTAAAACCCTCAAATCGTTTCACGAAGGTGAGCTATCCATTTTCCTCCAAATATTTCCGAGCATTGTCAAACATTAACAAGGATTGGTTGTCGTTTGGCTCGATTCGCACAACTGGTGCAATGGAGCCGATCACATGGTAAGCCAAGGGTTTGGATCATAACACACATAGGAGCAGAGCTACCCGAGCTAACAGAAGTGAATGGGCAAAAGGGATAGGCATAAATGCCATCGTGCGAAGGTGGTGGAGCTTATCTCTGCCATGCAAAATAGTAATTGCCAGAGTACAACCACTGATTTACATAGTAGTTCAACCCATTATAGCATAGTTCAACAGTCATATCAATTGGGTGACCAATGAAAACAATGGTGAGTGTATAGCCCAACGCGCAATCAACATTGTGCCAAAGTTTTAAGCCATAAATCATTCCAATTGAAACCAAAATCAAATATTAACCATGCGCCAAAGTATTGTAATAGATCATATCAAGTGTTTAACCAATGTACCAATGGGTATTCATATAATCAACCAACCAATAGTTATGAAATCATAGGGATTATATTAACGAGATATGTATGAAAGATTTAAACATAATACCCATGTATCTTATGAAACCAAAGGTCAAGTAGGTCAAAATAAAAAACCAATCCAAATACCAATGCATTACTCACTAAATGAAACCAAGTCACACCATTAATATAAAGCATGAATACTGCTCAAAGGATCTTGCCAGCGGTATAACGATAAATAAAAGGTAAGCGCCATAGGCATATCGACAAAAAGATAATGACGATTCAAATAGTGATTTTAAAGCGACTTCGAAAGACTAAGTTTTCACGCTTATAGTCATGAAAAGAAAATGAAGGTGAATATGTAAATGTCGCAGAAAAATAAAAATGTCATCCATTTGAAAATTGCGACGAAAAATTGATGTTTGCAAAACATTGGTGTAGGCAGCTTAATAGAAAAATGTGAATTCGCTGCCAACAAGTTGTTGGTTTAGCCTGAGGCTGCATAACAGTGAGGTTGTGGCACATAGTTTGATGTAAGGGTTTATGGTATTTGGTTTATGGATAGAGTGATGAAATTTTTATGGTTATATTGGTGTATGTCTTTGGTATATGGTTGAGGTAGATGTTGGGTACATGGTTGAGACAAGTAATTGATGAGTTGGCACATACATGAGGTGTATAGTTGATGATGTTGGTACATATTGACGAGTCATAGTTGATGTGCAGTTGATGCAAGGTTGATGCATGGTACACATTATTGGATAAATTAGTGAATGCGGACATAAACTAATCTCCCTAGATCCCCTGGATCTAGAACAAAACAAGACAGTACATGACGCTTTCCTAAGTTGCTACCATTGAATTTACTACCAAAGAAGGAATCGATGACATAACTTTAGATATCGCTTCCTTATATCTCTGTTGTCCCTGCTTCACTCCGGTGCTCTTGTGAAATCATATCTGCAGTGACACAAACCAACCAAAGGGAAAGAAACAATTGTAGATTCAATGGAAACCTAAACATGTGATCAAGGAGTCATGTAATAAAACGCTAATGATTTTGTGGGAAAGAAACATGTCACTGTATCATATTAAGTAAAAGTGGAAGATACAATCAAATTGCCTTGATGTCACAAGTTCCCTTTTGATGGTCCTTTGTTCCAACACACACATAAACTTGTTCTGAATTTTATGAAGATGGTCTAGAGAAACTTGATGGAAAAATGGAGGCCTCACACATCAGTTGTAACAAGATCCTTGACATAGTCTTCAACCTATTCTTTTAGGAATTCTTTTCTCAACCTTTCTTAACCCTTTCCATGAGAAACTCATGATTATATAGGAGAAGGTGAAGTGGTTGAAAGGATGAGGATGATCCCACCAAATCAGAGAAGCTAGTAGGATCACAACCATACAGACACCACCTCACATTCTATAAGATTCCCCTTATAGAAACTTCATGAACTTCTTCCTTTCCTTAGATTCAAATGTCATCACACCCTACCTATATAGCAGCTTGTGGAAACCCCACGAGCCAAACATAGAGAAGCCTGTGAAAATCAAGGATTTCCACACGATGTACCATTGTCATCCTGTGGAATCATTGTAAAATATTCCTTGTAGGGGAAGAACTTAGTCATTTTCCTCATGGAAAATATTGTTTTGAGAGCCTGAACACATGATTCTATAGTCATCATCAGGGTGACCAAAATAATGTGTAACAGTTGGCACATACATTAGGTGTATAGTTGATGATGTTGGTACATCTTGATGAGTCATAGTTGATGTGCAATTTATGCATGGTTGATGCATGGTACATGTTGGTTTAGGTTATTTGTATAATTTGTTTGGTGTAGGTTGATTGGTATAGGTTGTTACAGGTTACTGGTACAGGTTGACAATGACATGTTGACAGTGGCAGTGGTTGATTTAGTGACAGTGACAGGTTGTCTACATTTGGCATTTATATTTTAGGGTGGTTGGACGGGGAAAAGATAGGTGGTTGTAGCCACCTTCCAGTTGTAGTTAGAGAACATAGGGGGTTGTAGCCTCCTTCTAGTTGTAGCCAGTGAATTTTGGAGTTGGAGCTTCCCTGAGGTTGTAGCTTGAGAAACTAGGGGGTTGGAGCCTCCTTCCAGTTGCAGCTGGAAAACAAAGGAAGTTGGTGCTTCCAATGAATGTAAGTCTTAAAGACATATAAGAAAAAACATTATGTGTTTTTGTCCCACTTTAGGTTTCAACGTAAAAGCATTGGTGTATTGTGTATGTGTATGATTGCTCATTTGTTCATTGTTTATTTACTCTGAAATTATTGGATGATAATAATACACTCTTATAAAACTTGCATTATATGGTTAAAAAGGATTAAATTTCTCTATTATTGATTCACCCCCCCTCTCAGTAATCCAACAGATTATGTATATGCATATTTCTCATAATAATCTCATCATTTTAAATTTACTCACTTTCCTGACTTAGTTTAAAATATAGAGAGTATTATTGAGAAGGATCAATGCCAATCTATCTTCTTCAATTTTTAGTATAGTGACACAATTTGTAGATGATCAACATTATGTATATGTATAAGTCTAATGTTAATGTGATCATTTGAAATTTACTCACTTTCTTAAGTTGGTTGAATGTATTAAGAGTATTATTGAGAAGTATTAATGCCAATCTATCCTCTTTTGTTTTTAGTATAGTGGCATAATTTGTAGATGATCAAAATTATGTATATGTATATGTCTGAGACGAATTTGGTCATTTTAAATTTACTCATTTTCCTCAGTTTGTTGACAACATATAAAGTATTATTCAAAAGTATACTTCAAGAGATACATAAGGAATAAGTGGAATAAACATAAATTAGCAGTCTTGAATGATGGAAAATGTTAATAATACAAATGTAATAAATTGCAAATAGTTTACATTTTGATCGATCTCAATCGATATTATTCTTCTTTTCTTATAGTCACACCTACTACTTTTTCCATATTTTGACATTGATCATATGAAAGGGGGTTGAAATAGTGGACCATTAAAATATTTAACTAAGGATATTGCAGTAAATGTCATACCATATCATTATTTCTTCCAAGCATTAATAGTATATTTCTCCAATGTTAATCCTTGTGACTTATCAATTGTTAAGACCTAGACAGTTTTCAAACAAATCTTTCTTTTATTGATTCTTTCAATAGGTGTAATAGGAAAATTTTGAGGGAATGGTTCATACCATGGAACTCCCACATAATTATCGAATCTTACTAGAACAAATTTGGGTGATTCTGGGGTAAAATTCAATGTTTATACACAATTTTTTCAACAACTCCAAGAGCACCATTGACAAGTTGTGTATCAACGTATATGTTATATGTAAGAATCACCCTATCTCCAAGTGCAATAAATAATTCAATATCCAATTCTCCCTCATATGTTTCCATAGAGTATTTTGTTTTTCCTCTTGTAGCAACATCACTAACCTCACACCAAAAGGAACGTTAGCATTTTCTGGGAAAACCTCGCAAAGTCTCAAATCATTTTTTTTTT
>SNQJ01S0233070.1:0-14462 GCA_010110895.2 Picea sitchensis | reverse complement strand
ATAAGGTTTTCCTTGATGACAATCATGAGGACATAAAAATTTATTGGTTCCACCACCTCTCCCTGCCTCAAGTTGTCACAAATTTCCACAAGGGTGTCAATGAAGTTTTCCCACCTTCATTGTCCTCTTCGTTGCTCTCTTCATCCTCTTCAAACCCTCCTTCATCTTCAAACCCTCCCTCATCTTCATTATCTTCTTCCCTTTGATGCCTAGTCCCCAACAAGACAGTGAGAACCAAAAAAGGAATGATAAACCAAAAGAGAAATCATTTTCCTTGAGCTTTAGATGAACAACCTGCAATAAAATGAGGGAGAAGAAGGAATGGGAAAGAATAGAAGAGGAGGAAAAAACCATAAATAAATTTAACCCAAGGAAATGAGAGAGTTGGGGTTTGGGCTTACCTCTTTAGCTCTTGAATCTTGCAAGTTGAAACTTGAGATAGATGGTTGCCTTTGTTCTCTCCTCCAAGTTCCTCTTTGTTCTCTCCTTCAAACTCCTCTTTGCTCTCTCCTCCAAGCTCCTCTTTGTTCTCTCCTTGAAGCTCCTCTTTGCTCTCTCCTCCAAGCCACTCTCCTTCAAGCTTTCCTTTGCTCTCTCCTCCAAGCTCAAGAAAACAGAAATAGAAACAATGAGGAAATGAGAGGGGGAAAATATCTTTTATTCCCTCCTCACTTTCCCCTAACCCCTCCCTAACCACACCCCACACTCTAACCCAACTCAAATTTTTTTTAAACATGAGTAATTTTTTCTTTTTCGTGGAAGCTCGCGAGCCCTACGTGAAGGGCTCGGGGAGCATTGGCGAAGCGTTAAGGAAGTGACCACCAGAACGAGCTTTCGAAATCTAGAAGCGTGCTTTTGGATTTCGGAAGCTTGCTCCGGGGTGCAAAACCTCGCTCCCTGCCAGCATGGGAGCGATGCACACCTGAGCGAGCTTCTAAAATCCAGAAGCGCGCTTCCGGATTTCGGAAGCTCGCTCTAGTGGTTGCTTCCATGGAGAATCTGCTCGGAGCGGGGTTCCGAGGGTCGAGTAGGGGGGGGCTTCCTACAACATTGAGCTAGAAATCCTGTTTCCTTAAGGTCTTTGACTGCTTTTAAAGAGCAGCAAATTCAAAGCACTTAACTTGCTAGATATGAAAGCTAAAGCATAATATCAAATAACTATTTTAAAGCTTTTAAATTTGACTAATTTTTAACTTGTAAAAGAGACTTTTCCTATTGTTAGATCTTGCTTAAAAGATAGATAAATTGAAACTAAGCTAAGATCTAAACAAAAGCTTCTACAAATCTGATCTACTTATGTATTTAGATTGAAATATGGTAGATCTAGATTGTAGATTTAAGTAACCAAAGAAATTTAGAATTTAAGAGAGAAAGAGAGTAGAATTGCTTGATCCCTTGAAAAGCATTGGGCAATAGGGTTCCTTGCTTTGGTGGAAAACTGAGGCACTATGTTGTTCACCACAATCTTGAAGAATGAGGAAGATGCAAGCTAGCTCAACCTATCCTTCATGTGAGATATCCTACACAACTTAAAACTTCTTGCAAAAGGGTTAAATGCATTGGTGTCACATAATATAGGAGCATGAAAGCATGAATATTAAGCTAAATAAGTATGCAATTCAAAGCCACCTAACATACATGAATCAATAGAAATATTAAGCAAGCTAGTTTTTCTATTTCTATCCTATTGGGAGGTAGCTCCCCTTCCAAGGCCAAGATTTAACACAAACAAGACAAGTGTAAGGCATGAAGAGAGTAGGAGGGCGCCACATCTCTTAGAGAGGGTGGCCCCTCTATAGAATGTGCCACCTCTCCAAGAGGGGTGCACTTCCTTTTTCCCCCATGCTTGAATCAAACCCAACTCAAATCTAACTCAAACTACACCTCACTCACTCAAGCTTAACAACCTTTTACATGCCTCTTATGAGTGCCACATAGCCTTTTAGGCTTTACTTCACTAAAAACATGTTAAAACATGTTTCCGACAACTTTGCTAAAATTTAGCAATGCTGATTTTTTATGTCTTTTTTGGCTTTTGAGAGTAAAATTACCTTTTTAGTGATTAAAATCACTAATTTCACTCACAAAAGTGTGTACTTAGGTAAAGTGGGTGCTCTAGGTTCAATAATGAGCACCCCCAAGGCATATAATGCCTCCTAGAACCAATTTTGTAATACAACTTCAAATTACAATTAAAAAATTCTGTTTTACGTGAAATTTTTTATTAACTGAAAAAATTAAAAATTCCTAAGAGGGACTTAGCACATTTCCATAGAACTCTAGGATAATGCTTAGCATGGTTATATACATAAAACTCTAGACTTAAAACACCCCTCAAGTCATATCTGCTAGTACAGTTACTCCAGCTTTAGAGGTTATTGAGTGATAAAACTTGAAAATTATATTTCGCTTAAAGAGCAAGATATAATTAGCAAGTAAAAAACACACTCTAGAGTAAAGTACTAGTGTATAATCCTTGGGTGGCTAAGCCTTTTACAAAAATCACGTGCTAAAGTCATTTTATTACAACTCCCAGTAGGGTATGGAAATGTGGTAAAAAAGTTGAAAAGGGGCCATATTGGCCAGCTAGACTTCTGAACTCTGAATTTTGAACAAGTCATTGTTCAATATTTGGCGGCTCATCTGCAAGTCCATCCTAGTGCAACTTGGTGGATAACAAGGTGCACTAGTTTACAACAACGGGTTGATAAAAGATGTCATCCATGAATATGGGGAATCATCCCTTCATTTTCCTCGCGAGGTTTTCCTTGGAAAACAAAGGCATAAAACCACTTTAGTAATTGATATCATTCTAAGGGATAGGAATGCCCTTTTAAATTATGGACCTTCATCTGTCGTGCACTTAACCAAGGCTATCAACATTGACCTTCATAATCTATGGAGGCACTTGCATCATCAATCAAGGAAGTAGAGATCTCAAAATAAAAATAAAAAAATGGAACTTCATTGCAAATTATATAAGTTAGCTTTTAAGAGAATAAGGAAAATTATTGTTTCCTTATTAGGATCTCTAAACTTACATAATATTTACCTTGTCATTGCAAAATATATCCATCATCAAAAAATATTGAAAATTATCTCAGAAAACACACCTTTCTCAGCCATTGGTGAGATGATTATGTTTCTAATGTATCTAAAGTGAAACTGTTAAAATCCACAATGAAACATAAAGAATGTCATTATTTCTATCAACATTTCAGAGTTTCCTTTGTAAAAGTTGAATCAGCATTGCAAATATTGGCAACATATCGCAATTCTTTCAACTTGATGATATTATTGCCGGTAAAAATTGTGATTTTTTCAAACTTCAAATGTATTGTAATATATTCGAAAAATCACGATTTATCACCAAAAATCACAAGTTAACGGGAAAAGATTGTGAGTCCAAGATAAGTTGCCTATAAAATCCGATTTTGTGACTTTCTTGACTCATTTTGAAAATCAGAAATAGGGGATTCAAAGCAATGGAGAAGTTCACAGTCTTCCATCAAGCCAAAGAGGGGAAATTGAGTGTTGTCATTATCATTAGTGGATTTATTGTGGAGTTCCAATTGTTTCGTTAATACCAATGGGAATCAGTGGAAATTGTGTGAAATGAACACCTTGACCCCCAAAGCGGCCCTCGGAAGACAAAGAACCCCAGAATATCATCCTGAATCAATGATATAAAATGGGGAGGATAAAATCTAATTTGTTTTGGTTACAGATGCAAACTCAGAACAATGAAGAGTCGAGAAGATAATTAAAAATTGTTGTTAACTAACAGATAATTCTTGTACATGTGTTATGAAGTCCATCTTGGAGATAAATTCACCTAAGCAAAGAGTCCAAATTCAGCAAGTGTTCAATTTATTATATATTTTGATGTAAATTTGAGGCTCAGGAGTTGGGGATCAGGACAGAACTCAGTATAATGTGTGATGTAACACTTAACAATGATCTTATATATCAGTTTTATTTTCATATTTATGTGGCAATGCATTTTTTAATTTTTCAAAGTTTGCTGTTATTTCCAATATTTTCCCTGATGGTGCCGACAAGTTTCTTTCGGGACCCTCGGCAATATATTCACCGACACAATGTTGGCAACAGTATGTAAACCCTAAATGTTCATTTCAGGGCAAAGAAGGAAATAAAGTAGCTGCAAATCCAATTGTTATAAATTCTTCCATTGATGAATATGTTTACTTGTTTTCTTGAAACAAAAAATTAATTGTTTTGTCAGTTACTGCTGCCATGTATATACATACAAACAAGATACTAGAATTTTGGTAATAAATTATCACAAAGAAAAATGAAGAAAATGATAACAGAATAACATTTTAGATCCTTTTTTCTTATTATTTTCTGTCTCATAACAATGCATATGCAAATTGGCTGGCTGCCCTATATAGGAAAATGCAATCTCTCATCATTCCTAACTTGTTTGTTACCTCTTCTCTCTTCCAAGTTGAAGTCTAGGAGAGATTTCAATCCTCTTTTATGCTTAGATCTCCTACTAGCTTTCATTAAATTGACCTATTTTTTGCATGTAGATTCTATTTATGTCTCTTTCTTCTCTTAGTAGACAGCTATACTAGGTTTGGAATAAAGGTTAATCTTAACTCATTTCCAATAGACTTGTTCATCTCAATGTACCACATTTTCTCATGTACATTATGCTTACCTAGCTAATCCACTAGGGCTTAACAGTGTTATCACCACAAATTTTGGGTTAGAATGTCAAGTTGAAGGACATGCATTTTAGGATATCTCTTTATCAAAACCATGTGTTTCGATGAATGAATAACAATTTTTTTTAAAGCATTACCTGTGTTGTTACCACCTCATTGTAGAAAGACCTTATATGATACGCTCCAGATATATCCTTCCTATAATTTGCCAAAAAACATTATCATGATCTAGATAAGTTTTTGAAAAATGCATAGCCAAATAGAAATTGTTACCTGAGTCTTGAAAACAAACCAATATATCAAATCCAAATTGAAAAATAAAACAAGAAAATCAAAAACAAATGGGACATCAGTCCATGCAAAATTTTCTTTGTATGCAATTTCCTTTAGAGGAAGGCAAGCTCTCAAAGGACGATAGAATGGATCCGATTGAGAGGAGGACAAACTTATTGCAAAACAAATTTGAGGATTATACAAAATAATGGAATCTCATGGAAAGAAGATCAACAAAATGGAGAGATTATTCAATACGTAAACAATTGTGCTGGAATAATAACATTCAAATTGATGTTACAGTTATACTAATGAGGTTCACAATTAAACATTAAGTGACCTAGTGTTAGTGTTAAGGTTAATGTTAGTAGTTAGTCAGGTTGAGTCTAGTAGTGTCCAAATACCACACATGAATAAAGGAGCATGAAATGTAAAAACTACTCAGGTAATAAAAGTACTTTATTGTTCCCATCTCCCACTCTCTTTTCCGTGTGTCTTCTCCTAAAAATCAACATGGTATCAGAGTGATAGCAGTCTGGAGCCTGTTAAGAAGGTGACTACGGAAATTAAAGATGCCCGTGATCTGATGGTCCAATGGAGAGAGAATGATGAGGAGAGAGATCCCTCCAAAAATCAATTAAAAGGCAAGTTCTCACAGCAGCAACACCCACATATTCCTTCACAAATCAAGACAATGCCACCAGCTATAGTTGCACCTGTGAAAGTCTAGCATATTATTGCATTCCCATTGCCCAGGAGAGCATATAAAAATTCCAACAAACACCCATGCCATTGAAAAAGGTACTGCAGGAAAACACCCAGATTCCAGATTCCAGATTCCAGGCATTTAAAAGACTAAACAGGGCAGGACTAGGGCACCTGTCACAAAACAACACACCAAAGAAATTTTCTGATCCATCATTTGCTGAACACAACCTGCTGAAGAGAAAGATAAATGACAAACAATTGCAGATGCAATGGCCAATCCATGAGGCTTTATAGACACCAGATAACAAAGTTGCAGATGCCACTGAAACACCACTCGAGTAGGCATTGAAGAGCAGAAACACAGTAGTATTACATACATGATACGAACAGCACTGTGTGACCAGACAAAACATGTTGCAGATTATTAGGGCACTTTTAAAGCACCCATTTGCAGATAGATTGAAGTGTTTATTAGAGGACAAACAGTGATTATCACTGTCAAGTAAAACATTAGCAGAGATTTTGTAGACAATTGCTCTCATGTATCAGCACAGCAGCTGTGCCCTAGATTGAAGATTAAAATTGATCAAGCCCAGCAAGGTTTGACCAGAATCATCCACTTTTTGCCGAGATCAAATTCCTAAAGACAAGTTGAAGACGTTTCCAGATATACAACAGATACCCAACATCTGATGGAGAACATCCAGAACTGTCCGAATGATAAAAGACAAAGTCTAATGGAGAATTTCTAATAATGTGCTCAGAATAGCTAACTCATGAGTTTGACAGAGAATCCCCACTAACATGAAAACATGAGACACCTGACACTTAATATCAGAAGGACAACATCCTTGTAGGATCAAAAGGTACATTTCATTTACCCTAAAAATTTGACAGCATGGCATTTTTTCTTTTTTTTGGAAAAATGCTATTTGTTTTAATAAAAAAAATATATAATAAAACAGAAGAGTACGAACTGAAGGAGGTTAGAGGAGGATCTTCTGCTTTGTTAGTTCTCTCTTGGAAAGAAGCATTGTTCTTGGTTGGCAAATCTATATTGAGGAAGTTTGCTGGGTTTTTCCCAGGGTAAATCTTGTGTATGTTGTGAATGTTATTCTCTCAGTGATCCTTTATATGAAGTCATTGTGCTAATGGTTTAATAAGTAAAAGAATGCTAAACTAGTTAACTACTTAAGTAAGAAAATCAACACTAACAGGGGACGAGAAGCTCATCACTGAGAGTAAGAGGAAGCTTGCTACAGAATTCGAGATGAAAGACCTGGGTATGATGCATTATTTCTTAGGTCTAGAGATATGGCAGAGACCAAGTGAGATTTTCCTCAACCAAGGAAAATATGTTGTAGAGATTCGGAATGATGGATTGTAAAGCCATGCCTACACCGACGCTGACGAATCTGAAGTTATTGAGTGATACATCTTCAAAGACAGTGGATGCCACCATGTATAGACAGATGATTGGTTCATTGATGTACTTAACGAACACAAGGCCAGATATATGTTTTGCAGTGAACACATTGAGTCAGTATATGGTTGAACCTAGAGGTGTTCACTTGATTACAACAAAATATGTGTTGAGGTACAATTCACTATGGACTCAAATATGTTTCGGATCGTGAGAGAAGCATGCAAGGCTATACTGATTCAGATTGGGATGGTAGTGTGCAGACCGGAAGAGTACATCTGGATGTTGCTTCAGTTTGGGATCAGCTATGATCTCATGGTTTAGCAGAAAGCAAACAAGTGTGCCGCTCAATACGGTTAAGGCAAAGTATATAGCAGCGTGTTCAACTAGCAGCGAAGCAGTGTAGCTTCAGAGGTTGCTTGCAGGATTGTTTGATCTCGAATTAGAGACAACTTGTATCTGGTGTGACAATAAGAGTTGTGTGAAGTTGTCAGAGAACCTAGTGTTTCATGACAAGTCCAAGCATATCGAGATCAAGTACCATTATATCATAGATATGGTGCAGAAGGGAGCAGTTAAGCTCCAGTATGTCACTACAGATGAGCAGATAGCAAATGTGTTGACCAAGCCTCTGTCAAGGGTGAAGTTTGTGTACTTCAGGGACAAGCTTGGTGTGGTCCAAAAGGACTTCCCTGGTAAGAGGGAGATGAGTTACAGATGCGACTCCAAGGAAGCAGCATCAGAGTGTGGCAGCAGCAGCAGGTAGTCATTCATGGGCACGTTACTGACTGTGGCACCAGTCAGCATAACCTCGCACAAGGTCAGCAGATGTTGAGCCTTCGGCGAGTTTCCCATCTTTTCAAGCTAGAGGGCCAGCTTGTGTGGTTGGAGGTGTTTCTTAGCCTTGTCCTAGATGGGTACTGTGTGCGCACTACATTGCGTAATCCTTGTGATTAGATGCATGGTCATTGTGGACCGGTTGCCTGGTGTGCCAACCAGAAGAACTAGCCTTAGGGCTAGATGCCATATTTTGTGTGAGTTGGCCAGTTTACTAGTTCTGTGTGCACTGTGAACTAGATGCCAGATTTTGTGTGAGCTAGCGAGTTGCCTAGTTCTGTGTGAACTAGATGAAGCCCCGTGATGACATAAAGCTCGGAAGGATGACGAGACCCTGAATGCATGACGTGGTTACAAAACTTCTTCAATATAGATTCGTGGAAAGTCAACAAGTCAATGGTCAAGTGTACAGAAGTGCAGAAGCAGTTGTGACGATCGTGCCAAAAGAATACCTTCCTTGCTAAGAGGGAGTGTTGAAGTTTGAGTAGCTTCTGAAGATATTCTTATTGTATTTGTATTGAATTAGACCAAGTCAAAACCCTAAAGAATAATATTATGTTGTATTTGTAAAGTCGGCCCTATTGTGCCTTTGTAAAAGTAAAATGTAAAATAGAAAGTGTCAATTGTATAAGTCGGGCCTGACCTCATTAAAGGGTGACTTAACTACTATTTATATGAGGTTAGGCACCTCACTTGAAGAATACTCACAACACAAGTTCTCTCTCAAGGAAAAGTGCGCAAGTCTTAGGAGGAGACGCAGCTACAAAGGAGGAGTGTTTTCGTTGAGGGTTTTGGTTATCTCTTGGTCTATCTTTCTTGGTCTAGTGTTGCGCTACTCTATTGTGGTCAGGGTTTCTGGTCTATCTTCTGGTTATCTTCGGTTTCATGAGATCTCTCTTGGAGAGAGACATTCTACTTGTTGACGAATCTATACTAAAGAAGTTTTGTTGGGTTTTCTTCCCCAAGAGGGTTTCCTAGGATAAATCTTGTGTATATTGTGGATGTCTTTCTTTCAGTGATCCTTATGCTTGCAATTATTGTTCTAATAGTTAAAAGTTAAAGAAAAAAGAATACACTTAACAGCTTAAGCGAAATTTTAACACATTCATGACATGGTTGGCCCGAATTCTTTCTACCTCATCCAGTTGGACGGTGAAAAATTGAATCTGCCAGTGAATGGGCAGCTCCTCAAGTTGTTCTTCAATGGTAACATCTGATGCCCAAGGGGCATCCATTGTAAAATAGTCTGACTCTAACCCTTCTCCCTTGTATTTTACCGTATTTCATTTTCTTCATCTTAGCATTATTTTTGTATATTATATATGTGCAATTTATGCTTCATTGTTGGTTTCTATATATTTCATGTGTCACTAATATATTTGTTTGGTGAGACATGGATTTATTGTCCAGATCACAAATTCTAGATTCTCGCATGCTCTCCAAAAGATCAAGCATAAGCCCCATATGGAGCCAATTGTTGCCTCCCCAGTTGCACCAGGAAGAACTAATTATGATCCGCAAAGATTGAACAAGTTGTTTGTTCAAAATCTGAGTTCAGAAGTCTAGCGAGGTCTTATGGCCTCTTTCAAGATTTGTCATCTTCTTCTTTTATGCATGATCCATACCCCATGTGGGGAATTGTAATAAAAGAGTTAGCATGAGGTCTCTATTATGTAAAAAAATTTGCTCCCTCAGACTTGATCATCAATGCATACTCTAGGTGTTTTTTTTTCACTTGATGAGTATATCTTGCTTTTAGCGATTTATAATTTCTAAATTTTCGCCCCCATATGGAGCCAATTGTTGCCTCCCTAGTTGCACCAGGAAGAACTAATTATGATCCGCAAAGATTGAACAAGTTGTTTGTTCAAAATCTAAGTTCAGAAGTCTAGCGAGGTCTTATGGCCTCTTTCAAGATTTGTCATCTTCTTCTTTTATGCATGATCCATACCCCCATGGGGGAATTGTAATAAAAAGAGTTAGCATGAGGTCTCTATTATGTAAAAAAATTTGCTCCCTCAGACTTGATCATCAATGCATACTCTAGAGTGTTTTTTTTCACTTGTTAATTATATCTCTCTTTTTAGCGATTTATAATTTCTAAGTTTTTTCACTCACCTCCTCCAAAGTTGGAGTGTGTACTAATGGTTATGCCTTAGAGTGTTCTATCTAAATCTAGTGTCTAATATTACCGTGCTAGTTATTTTTCTAGAGTCTTATGGATATGCAGTAGGTCCCTCTAGGAATTTTTTAATTATTTTAATAAGTCATAAAATTTCCCGTAAAACGGGATATTTACTTTGTAAATTGATGTAATATTAAATAAGTGGTACTAGGAGGTGTTATATGCCTTGGGGGTATCGTTTTCTAACTCAGAATACCCCTTCTACCCTTGTACCCCCCTTTAGAGAGAAAAAATTGATTTTTGCTCATCAAAAATCAATTTTACTCAAAAAAGGTGAATAAAAGACAAATAAATCAGCTCCCTATTATTTAGGAAACTTGTTTCTAGCTTGTCTCTAGTTCACTCCTCTTCACTATGATTGAGTGGCACTTGAGGGCGAGTTAAGTGAGCTTGAGGATGAGTTATGTGGCAGCCCACGTGGAGTTGATCAAGTTTCCCATGAAGAGTTGTGCCCTCCCTCTCAAGAGGTGGCACGCTTATGGATGTCATTTAAGGCTCATACAGAGGGAATGCCATTTAAGGCTCTCCAAGGCCTTGTGCCAATGTTGGTGGGGCAATCAAGCAAACTCTTGCTATCCAATTTGGAGAGGACAGTTAGTAAATGTAACAAAGGTAGTGCTACCCATATTAAAGAGTCGCCTACACCTCTCAACTCCAACACTTGCCTATTTTTGTTTTTCTCTACTCATACTTTTCAATGTATAATATAACTAACAAGTTTTGTGGATCCAAATCATCTTACTAAAACACCACAACCAAGTCAACCCTATTATAGGCTTCATCAAACCAATCAATGTATCTGTTATAATAAGGAAACTTGACATGCAAGGAGCATGAAACTATGTATAGTGGGTCAATGTTTCTATCTATGGCTTCCACCATAATAATGATAATAGGACAATAGGTATTTATATGATGCATGACTGGCTATTTTTATTTTGAATGCTAACAATTGTTAGATTTGCATTGCTTAATTGGTTAATATTAGTTATCCACGTAGTTGCCTAAAGGTATGCGTACTAGTTACATTCATATTGATGTAATGGTTCTCTCCACTTGAAGGGTGCTTAGGACAAAGAATGCATCTTATAGTAATAGACAATTATATCTCCTAATTTAATCATTAGCATACATTTTGCATCTCCTAGTAAAACTCATGTTCTTGAATGAAAAAAATCAATTTCAAAGTGACAGAGCTTTTTTAATGCATCTACTTTAATTGATATTGTTCAGTAATTCTMTGGCATTATTATTCAAGCATAATGAAATCATCTCTTTGGGATCATCATTCATTATCAGTATTTTGCAYATATATATATATATATATATATATATATATAGCTTTTTTAATGCATCTACTTTAATTGGTATTGTTCAGTAATTCTATGGCATTATTATTCAAGCATAATGAAATCATCTCTTTGGGATCATCATTCATTATCAGTATTTTGAACATATATATATAKAKAGAGAGAGAGAGAGAGAATTATCAAGTATACATATGAAACCCTGACTAGGGTCATTGTCAAGGCATTGATTTCTAGCGTTCAAATAGTGTTCTTTTATTTTATCTATATAGTTTTTGAAAATGAAGTCATTGGGTGCAAGAGGGTAAATAATAAACTAGGAATAGAAGTATACAAAGAAAATGAATAAAGGTCCTCACATATCAACGAAAAAACCAGCATCTCCAAGACATTTGACTTTGGCATTTTTGCTAAAAAGCTCTTGGAAATTATCACAATGTAGAAATGATGCCAAACCACCAGCAGAGCATCCAGAAAGAAGACCCTGAAAGCAATTCCATTTAACTTGTAATTATAAAAAAAATGTTGCAAATAACATGAATCAAATTCATAATAAAGCACAGTACTCAATAGACTTACAAAATTATTATAAACATTATAAAACCTTACATAGAAAAAAGAAATATTCTCTCTATTGTCTAGCAATGATTTGTTGCTCTTTCTAAAAGTATTTTATTTCTATTAGAAACCATTGAACAGTTGTATAAGCTTGTGTGCAAGCTACATACTATTATGGCATAGGTTAAAATGTAGAAAAAGAAAGAAGGGAAAATGATGGTATGTAAACAAAATACAATGCTACTGAAACCCTAGCTAGTTCAGGGATGAAGGTCCTAGGGTCTCTTTCAGCAATGGCGGTGATGGTTTATCTTAGGGAACGAGAGCTGGTTTGGTTGCCGAGGTGCTAGATCAAGCTTCGGGTCGGCCTAAATCATATGCCCTAACCCCTTAATTCAATTTTCCGATGGGTGTCCCCATGGATGTATCGTTAAGGTGAATGGGGAACGGTGAACAGGTGGTCAGCACACAGTTTTGAGTTGTTAATATTAAGTCCCTTCAAGATTGTACTATCAGGCAGACGAATGGATGACATTGAGATCAATTTTGAGGAGCATGACAGAGATGGAGAGGATATATTCCTCACAGATGAGGATTTCATCTGTATGCAGACTTTAAAATGGGTTGTTCACTTAGAAGTGTTGGGGTCGTTGGAACGGATCGTAGTGGAGGATTCGAGGGCGGGCGATGCGAGACCCAATTCACCAATTAATCATATTATCAAAAAGGTTATGGTAGCTCTCTCACCTTGAGTATGTCTTGTTTCGAGTTCAGCTATCGAATCGCCAAAGACTATCTCGTCCACCACCTATGCATGCAACGTGAACATCGTTGGAACCCAAGCCTTCGTGTGGAGGCTCACAGAAAGGTGCTAAGGGTTCGAGCATCCTTGCGAGTGGAATCGAGACAAAGTAGAAAAAACACTGTTGTTGGAAAGTCAGGAAGGAGCGCCATAGGATGGTGATTGCAACAAACGTCGACATAGGTGACATCTCGGATCTCCTAGGCACAACGACAGTGGGCAGATTTTGTGGGAAATCCATTTCCCCCGCCTCTCTTCGGACTTGGGTGGATGCAAACTAGTCAATTTTGCTTGGATATCGACCTAAATTCCACACCTTAGCAAGAGGGTGGATTTGTTTCAAATTCAGGTCTAAGGAGAAGATGACTGAGATTTTTAACAGGGTTTGGGGTGGGGTCCATCTGGACTAGTCCTGAAAGAATGGGCTATATCTTTCGATCCTACTTGGGATGCAATGGCTCCTACGAATGTTTGGGCAATTTTACCCAATTTACTGATGGTTTTCTAGGAGGAAGCAATAATGGAATCTATAGGTAACAAAAATGGTAAATTCGTAAGCTACGAGCCTGACTGGCAACAGAAAACTGACATAAAATGGACATGGATTCAAATCGAGGTACAAATGAGAGAGGGCCTCCTTGACAAAATAGAATTGGCATGGGGGGGCGAGGGTTCACTTGGCAACAAAAGATCGACTATTGGTGAGTTCCATTCTAATGTTTCGGGTGTCACAGAGTAGGGCTCTTCAAGCACAATTCAGAATACCTCCCTCCTCTTTTCCTCCCTTCCATGGAACGTGGAAGCACAAGGCACAACAAGAGGAGTATGTCTCCAAATCGTTGAAGCAATCTTTCAAGTCGGGTGATAACAATGCAAGTTTGTCGGATGGTAATTTTTCGTCAATTCCTTGTCGGGAAGCGAATTCGAGTAAGCCTATTTTGTCTACCTCTTGTTTTTCTGATCAGAAAGCTTCAGATTTCAATAGGTGGAAAAGTCTCCTTGTAATTCAAATCTTGTTATAACATAATCATATTTTGCCCCTGGTTCCTTGTCCCTAGGTCGAGGTTGATGCACAACCCTCGATGGCTTCTATCCAATCTCTTGTCAAGCCAGACCCCCACGTCCCCTTTCCCATTGTACCTCCCGACAACTAAATCCCTCAGTTTTCCCCTTTCTTCCCCTTCAAAGGTATCGACCAACTCCATGGGCACTAAGTCATCCTATAAGTCGAATTATCCGCTTCGTTCCTGGGTCAAAAAAGATGAAGAAGCCATATGTTTGTGGGTTAGCGTTGGATAAGAACATGGTAGGTCACGTTGGGCAAAAGTCCTTGATTTCCAAATCTCAGTTATAGGAAGTGAAAGAAATCAAAAGCGGAAAACAAACTACCATTACTTGGGCCCCTAGAGTGGGGAAAGCCCAGGGAAAAAATCTCAAATGATCGTGTTCTCCTTCAATGCACACGGGGTCAGGGGCAGCCCCAAAATTAATGCCCTCAAAAGGATAGTTTAGGTCAATAGACCAGACTTCCTTTTGATTCAAGAAACCATGTGTAGTGGGGATAAAGTGATAGAATTCAGAAGGGCTTTCTAGCAATCTGCTCACTGCCTGGAGTCCCAGGTTCCAAGCCCTTTCTTCTTCCCAAATCCCCTCTCGCATTATTGTTGATGTGGTG
>SNQJ01S0233069.1:1060-14069 GCA_010110895.2 Picea sitchensis | reverse complement strand
TCAGCATCTGCGTTCCAGCATCTGTGTTCCAGCTTCTATGTTCCAGCATTTGTGTTCCAGCACTTGTGTTCCATCACTTGTGTTCCAGCATTTGTGTTTCAGCATCTGTGTTTCAGCATCTGTGTTCCAGCATTTGTGTTTCAACATCTGTGTTTCAGCTTCTGTTGTGCGTGCTCCATAACCAACCGATTTCCATCAATTCCAGCATCTCTTGTGCGTGCTCCATAACCAACCGATTGCCATCAATGACAACCATGACCGTCTGAACCGTGACCGTCTGCGTCATCTCTGCTATAGCCATATTTCCAACAGTGTGTCCCAATGCAGTGCACATTTGTCTAACCGAAGTAGGAGGAGGTAGATCAACAATGATAGCAATATTGGAAGGATCTACCAACAACCCCTGCTTACACACAATGTGTCCTAAAAACACTCCAAAAAGTGAAAATAAAAAACACTTCTTCAAGTTCAAGGCAATTTGACATTGCCTGTACTTATCCAACATTAATCTCAAACATTCAATATGCTCTTTCAATAGACTAAAAATGGTCCAGTCATCAAAGTGTGCCTCCAAAACATTATGCAAAATTTCCTTAAATGATTCGAACACCACCCTAGAAAAGATGGTTGGTGCATTCTTCAAACCAAAAGGCATCACAATATACTGAAAATAACCCCATTCTTTTGCAAATATAGTCTTATGTCTGTCCTCCTTAGCAATTCTGATCTGGTGATAGCCTGGAAATCCATCTGTGAATGAATAAACTTCCTACACTCTTAGATTATCTATAACTTCATCAGTAAAAGGTGTAGGAAATGGATCATGTAAACACACATCATTCAATTTCCTTAGATCTACAAAAATTTTGATTTCTCCTGTCTTCTTATCTTGGACCACCACAGGGATGATCCATTCAGATTCTTCGACTCGTTCTATAATTCCCTCTTCTATCATTCTATCTNNNGGAAACAAGTCCGGATACTCATGCAATAGTTTTGTAATCTTACCGATAGTAGAATCATCCCAATAGTATCCAACATTTTCCAACTTAGGTGCTTGCTATCTTCCAATATTAACCTTCTTAATTTTAATAGGTTTCCCAACAAAAGGTAATTTAATCCATGGCCCTTCTATATTTCTTTGTTCTTTAGTCTCTGAAATGTTCACATTCCTAGGGTCATCATCCTCATCAACATTAATATTATAACAACCTTGTAACCATTGAAGAGGAACAATCCATTCATCTTTTTCTTGTTCAAGAGGGGGGTTAGGTGCCTCCTCAAAGACCTTCTGTCTTACAATTTGTAAATCCTAATCTACTGTAGAGTACTGAATTTCAAATAGGAACGTATCTATAAAGTTATGTGTCATACCATACCAATCTGTAGTGATTAAGCACAATTCTACTTGAAGATACCAGTTGATAGGCGTAGTATCTAAGGTGTTAATGAACTTATGTACCCACTATTCTTTAGGAATGCTGCTACATGCTTCCTCGCAACTTCGCACATGGTCCTTAGGACAACTCTGACCTATGTATCGAACTTCACAACCTTCAACTAGTTCTGAAAAGTGCATTGTCAATAAGGTGTGACACTGTACCCACTACGTGATGTTCTTCTTGTGTGTTCCCCACCATCGAGTTGGCATTGCTTTCAAGTCTTCATCTAGTGCCAACAACCTCTATTGTATTGGTACAATTCCTTCAAATTCAAATATAAATGTCTCTAAATTATTCAAGCCATCAAATGTAGGAAGATTACTTACTTCTGTGCCAATCCAACGAACTGCCTTAGTCAATCTGGCACACCTCCACGTAGAGACTTCAAACATTATGTTCTGGCAATTTTCCAATTCTTCTTATGAATTTGATGAGCATGCACTTTCACTTTTCCAACTTATATTTCCATATAATGTAGGATTAATATAATCTTGTTGTCCTGTTGTCAGTTTATAGATGTTCTCTAGCTCATAGGAGCGGTCTTGTTCTCTCATAGGTTCTATGTATATGTGAACTTCATCGGGGTCAAGAGGTGCAATGACCCTAAGGCCCTGACCTTCAAATGTCATTCTTCTCATTTTCAAGTCAATAACAGTCAAATTGTCGAAAGCCCAAACAATACCAAACAATGCAGGATATGGACAACTATCATCAACAATCACGATCATTTCGAAGTATGCAAATGTCCTCACTCTGTCGATGTCCACAGGGACATGTTCTAGTCTTCCAAAGGGGATCACCGCTTGTTGATTATCCATCTTGAATCTAATAGGAGAGTAAATCAATTTATGTTTTCCCATCAATGCCCAAGTCTTCTTCGTCATAACATTTACTTCTGATCCTAGGTCGAGGACCACATAGACCATGTCATAGTCTCCAATATGAGCACTAAGGTGCAATTCCTTTCTTGTCCTCCCTTTTCTAGATACTTGATTCACATCTCTACTCAGCAGAGGATCTACTCTTCCAGTTTCGTATTGTCTTATCAAGTGTTGTAGTTCCTCCACAACTCTTTCATCTTTAATCAAATCAATACAAGTATACAAGAAGTCCATGAGCTTGCTTGCCTCCTTTCCTTGTCTAGGTGGGGCATACTGATCAAATCTTGGAGGCATTTCACATTCCCTTACTTCTGATTGTGCCCTAGATGAAGAAGCATGTTCACCTACAAATTCTCTTCTTTCTTCTTCAAATGTATGATTTTCTTTCCTTGGATCAAACAATGGCGCCTTCTCTGAAGCTCTTCTGATCCCTGATCCATCTGTAGTTTTTCCTGGAGTCACCCTATCTTCTCCTGTGACAACGCCTCCTCTAGTAATAATAACGACTCTGGGTTCTTGATCATGAGGTTCAACTGTTATTTTCTGGACTTGATGGTTTCCACCTTGTATTTCCTAAACTTTAGCTAACAATACTAGAAAGTCTTCGATGATATGGTCAAATGAATTACAATAGATGCAAGTAGTACAAGGATTCTAACAATCCCTTGCCAAATACCTGGCTAGGCATAGTTATAGAAAATAATATGACCTCAAAATCGACCCATGCATCCTCCTCATCCTCTTCCTCTGAACCCACTGTGAGGGGTGAAGCTTCCTCTTCTTGGGGAATTGAACTGCGTAGCATTTCTTTCTAGCTGTAATTCTCCTTGATTTCTATGTGCATCCCTTGACCTTTCATGCATGTGGTCATATTCCCTACAGTCCCTCTCATCATTCCCCATAGATTTTCGTAATGTACAATAAATTCTGGTGGGAGTCTAGACATATTTCTTCATATAATAACATTCACCAGGGTGATGTCTAGTTCTACATACCTCGTACCATGGTAACGTAGTTTACTTCAAAGGGTTAGGGGCTCTAGAGGCAAAGTATTCACTAAATAAAGGACAATGCTCTTTGTCACATCCCTCTTCTTTACATATGATACACCATATGTCTTTTCTTTTCTCTTTTCCTTTGTACTTCTTCATGTTTTTGTCCTCTAAAGATAAACTAGTTAATTGATTCAAAATATGACTCATACCTAGACTGGATTCTCCTACAGGGGTTGCTTCTAGTTTCATGGAAATCTCTAATGCCTCAACCTACGAAGTGACCTTCTGTTGCATTAGAGGAACTCTAATGTGTTGCAGGAGGGAAACAATGAACCATTACTTATTTTGTTCATCTAGAATTTGAAAACTTAAATGGCCTGTCAAGGTCTTAAAACTATGATCAAATTCCCAAACTGGTTCAGTCACATTCTGCTTGATTTCCTTCAACTCCGTAATGCACTGCGAATCCAAATTAGGCTTCTTGAACTCTGCACTCAACACAGTCTTAATGTCATTCAACGGTTTAGGTTGTACAAATGATTTAACAAACTTCATATACCAGCTCAGTTCACGGTCTCTCAAAGTAGTAATAAATTGAGCTCTCTTAACAACTTCGTCGGTGACTTGCTTAATGGTCCACACAGTTTTGCATAAGAACCGGTGTTGGTCAGGATCCTCAGATTCATCTCCTCTGAAAATAGGTAACCTCATTTCATCTGCCATTGATTTTCCTTGGTTTCTTAGACTACTTGTGATGGTACTCTGAGTGCTCTGATTACTCTGGTTACTTACTTCGACAGTAGGCGCAATACCTAAAGTTCCTGGTTCTTCTCGGTGAGGTTCTTCAGTCTCTACTTTCTATGCCCCTGTGGAATGCAAGAGTAATATTTATGAATGATCTCCCATTGCATGTGTGTCCAACCTCTGTGTCACTGTCACTGTCTGAATTCTTGAACATTAGATTTAAAATCCAACTGATTATTGTAACTTCAATATATTCTTCTCATGCAATAGCATCTTAATCTTCAACTTAAAAAAGTGTAGAAACTTTCCTCTAGGTCCCTTGAAGAAATACCTCTCTTCTTGACTATATAATTCCACTCTATCAATATAAAACTCAGTAATGTACCCTCCAATAGTGTTGTCAAACCAGAGATCCACTGCTCTTGACACAACATTATCAAATTTCTTGACTTTCTTAATCAACGCCAATGTCCAAACCACAGGTGGTTTAGATCTAATTTCAAACTAAGTATCTAGTAGTCTGGATAACCACTCGTACAACTCCTGATGAACTCTTGCAAAGAAAATCTCGTGCACATCAGTAAAGATGTACCTTCCCAACCAGTCTTCTGTACTAATGCTAGAGTTCTTGTTCTAAGCTATAAAGAAGTCCATTTCTTGTTCTTCTATCCAATTCTGAATCTATGTATTTTATGGAAACCACCTTGGCATTCCCTCAAGAAGATCCCGGTCCCAACAACAAAACCATTTTTTGGCACAGGGGAAGACCCATGGTTCAACTCTAACAATGCACCAACAAACCCTAATTACTGGCCCTTATGGAAACACCTACAAAGTAGATGAATTCTCACCTGAAGTAGCAATAGGGGGTTGCAAGACACATGTGTCTACAACCAAAGGAAATGCAAGATGATTCCAAAACAACAATGCAACATAACCTAGAGATTCTTCACAATATTAATCTTAACTTCATGAAGTTAGTTATATCTTCTTATATTCAACAGGAAAAATAATAGTGCAATAACCGTATAAAAGATAGCAAATAACAAAGCATCAACCACATAGAACAACAAGATTTTACGTGGTTCACCCTCTCCCTAGGGCTACATCCACAAAACCATGTTTATTAATAGAATAGATGAAAATATACAGTTCTATCTATGCACTCAGCTACATATCATTCTCTCTCTTCTTCTTTATTCCTTATCCCTACACACCCAACTGCAGAGTAGATGTTCGCACCCAACTAAAGACCCAAAATACAAGAATGCCCTAAAACATAACACTCTTACATCTCAACATCACTATTACACCTCTCCTCTCAACTCTTCTAGACATCTATTTATACATTCCATTACTCTTAGAAAACCCTAGACCAAAGCCCAGGTGCCAAAACCCTAGATCCACATTGTTAAAATCCTAGGTCCACATAAACCTCATTTTAAGGACTTCGCTGACTTGTTCTTCCTTCTTTTCTGTGAGGTGCTCCAAAGAACCCATTATTGTCTTCTTCTGCTTGCTGACTTGTCCATGATATATCTTCTTTGCTTCTTTGTCTTCCTTGATATTTTCTTTCAATGACTTGCTTTCCTTTACTTCGTTCCTTCTTTTATGTTTCTTTAACCATTTCGAGCCTTCCTCAGTTTGTGTGCCTTCCGTGCACTTCATACTTTGTCTTTATTCTTACTTAATCTTCAATTTATTCCTTAATACATGACCAAGGGCCAACATGATGGGTGACCGCTCAGGAATTCCTAGTGTTTTACATGCCTATGGCATTTTATAAACTTAGTCCAATATATCCCACATGCATCATGGGAATTGTTCTCCTCTCACTCTCTCATATATAATTGAGGTGAAGGAGGCTCTTTAAGCATGAAATAGAGTGTAATGTAAATATTGTTGTGAATGAAGCATAACCAACATATCTTTCTTTTCAGAGATAGGCTACCCCATTCTGCTAGTTTGTGTTCCACTGTGTTTTTCTCTCTTGTTCATTAATAGAATTTGTTTTTCACTATATTTATATGTTCTCTGCATTATCTATGAGTATTTCATTGTTATATATCAGTTATATTTTTGTCTTCATGTCATTCTCAAAATAATTCGGATCAGTGGTATCAAAGCAGGCTACTCCTTGTCATTTCTCAGAGCAGGTCCCCGACGAGGTCAAGGTATAGAGAGTTGGGTCTCGAACTAGTTTCGCTTGAGGATAATTTCTCTCGCCATCCCAAGCGACCTCCCATGGAAGAAGAAAAGAGAGATGAAAAATCATGAGATCCTTTCAAGACGTTTCTCGAGGAATCTCTCGTGCGACAAAGGAATGAGATGATGGACAGCTTTTCTCATATCCTTCAAAGACTACCGATGACAGCGTTGAGCGCTCAACACACCCTAAAAGTTTTTTTTTGAAATTCTGTCACTTTTGGGTACCACTTGTTTTCTTTTACTATCTGAATTCAGTTCAATATGGAGGGGTGGTTATTTTGTGTTTTCGTGACTCTTATCAATCAAATCGAATTTGTTTTGAACTTGTTAAATGAAACCTTATGTCTAAAAGAGCTTGGCATTTTAACTTATAATCTGCACCTAACATTGCGACAAGCATGCTTATGTTCGGCATCGAAAAAATACAAGAAGATAAAGTGGCCACACAGTAATAATAATGCTCGATCGTTGATGCACCATCGACGTCGGTAAAAGGTGGAATAAGTTTGCATTAGTAACTCTCTATGTAGTTTCAGGAGATAGTCGATCACCACTGGCGTCGACATAATACGAGAGTACTAAACTTTGACATGAGCCATGATAAAACCATGATAGTCGATGAAAAATACTTTGGTTCGGGGTCGGAGAAATATCAAAGAGTTAAATCCCTAAAAATTTCCTTGTTAACACATCTCCGATCGTCAATCCTCGATGCACTTTCGACATCGGGATATTTTTGAGAGAGTTAATACGGGAGCACTTGGGTAAGCTTATTGTCGATCGTCGATCCTTGATACTTTTTGGTGTCGGAAGGGTAGGATCTATTGTTAGATTGATTAACTAAGGAAAAGTCCCTGATTCTGAATAACACGAGTAAACGAAGACGTTGGTCTTGAGTTCCACATGTCTTTGTCACATAGGGGTGTCGTATGGTCTAGTTTCATCCCGACTCATCTTAAGGTTCCCTTTGTCCTAGTCACACCTCCGCGTCAACCTTGCCACGTTGTCATAGCAAGATTTGCATCACGCCATGCAATATTGCAAAGAAGGCCTTTTTTCATTTCCCTATGCAGACTTGAAGTCCCTTACAACATGCATATATGCAGGTTGCACCACTACAACTCATGTACATCGATAAATGTGCCCAAAATTAAAAAATGGTGTTGGGTTTCCATGTCACGTCACGAGATCAATGATCCTTGACCTTCCATATACTAGAAATGTTCCGAATCGACCCTTCAGTTCCACTTGAAGGATATAAATGGGCCAAATATGAGCTATGGAAAAGGGGAGAAAGAATTCAACTTTGAGAGAAAAGTTTCTCTGGAGAAATCATTCACTTCACATTGAGTCTGCATCCCTTTGTCCTTTAAGTCTGAACACATTGTTCAACCCCCACACACTTCTCTTATTGATTGAGAACTTCATTGTCTCTCTTATATGAGCTTACCTTTGGTGGAGGATTGAAGTGGTGGAGGCCCAACTAGAAGGAACTTAGTTTCTCGGTTCCGAACCGTGCCGACACAGAAGTTTGTAACTCATTCACTTCTACTGATTATATCTTAATAGAAATACTCTTTTCTCGTCCTATTAATATCTCCATGGGTGTATTTGATATGAATGTTGAACGATTCTACTATCAAATGTGCTAACATTATATATTATCACCATATGCTTGTGTTGCTTGGTTG
The DNA here is from genome assembly GCA_010110895.2 of Picea sitchensis. NCBI lineage: Eukaryota > Viridiplantae > Streptophyta > Pinopsida > Pinales > Pinaceae > Picea > Picea sitchensis. Next base: position 6,108 of record SNQJ01S0233069.1, on the reverse strand, counting down.
TTGAGGACTAGTTGCAGGTATATTGCTTTGGGTCAAGTGCTCAACGATAGACTTCATCAAACGTATGGATGAGGTAGGAATTTTATCTTGTCTTGCTAGCATATTTGTTTATATAGCATACTTGAGATTAGAGTTGATTTCTGCAGTCATTTCTGTCTATTGTGGTTTACCCCTAGCCATAGAGAGATTTTCCTCGTAACAGAATTGGCGACCATACTGGGGATATAATCTTCTTTTTCGGGGTTTGGAGTGTTTTTCTCCTTAGATTGCTCTCGCTCATATTGAGTTTCTTGTCGTATGATTGCTTGACAACCTTTGTTCACTCTAAGTCTGAGTTTCTTAGCCTTCTACTTAGCCCAGCTATGTTTTGACACATATACGTGGGTTTTTGCTTGACAATCGCATACATACGCGAGCTGTACTCCTGCAAGATGTGTACATACATGTTTTTCTCTTGAACAATCACATACATCAACCTTTGTTGCTTGATTGCTGGGTTTGGTGGTTGCTAGGTAGGTTTTGATGATTGATGAGTCTTCTTGGGTCTCTGTGGTGACGGTTAAGTGTATGTGGAATGACACAAAACCTGTCTTTGGTTGAATTTTTGGGCAGTGGCTTTCTCATCATATTTTCATTTTGATTTTCCTTGCACCTTGGGCTGGGCGTTTTTCTCCTTGATATCCTACTTGGGTTGTCTCTGTCTATACACATTACAGTCTTTATATCAAGTTGTTGTACAATCCTTGCATTTTCATTCTATTATATTAAAAATACAAAAATATTAGGCATTTTACATTGATTGGCATTTTGATCTCTTGAGTATTTTTCATTGATCCTAGTGCATGTAAAGAAAGATTGTATTTTATTCAGAAATGCAGAATTTAATCGAAGATTGCATTTTTGAAAAGCATATCATTTATTGGAAATTGAAGTTAGGAATTTGCATTGTATTCATACTCATTTATTTTACTTACTGAGTCATAACATCACTAGTTTCATGACCACACCTTTTAAGTAAGCAAGGCCATTAAAATTAATGCTATAATTTAAATTTGTTTAGTAACCATTTTATTTTCCAGGGTGCATAAACTAGCTTAGGATTTAGAGCCTTGGAATAGGATTTTGTGAGTAAACTTCTCCAAGGATATTAAATCAACATATGTGTCTGACTAAGGGAGTGGATAAATCCATTGTATAATCGGTAGTATTAGGAGGCTCCGCTTACACCAGAGTTAAGTAAGAGGTCACTTGAGGTCGGTTGAAGGGATATCCCCCCGATACCTTCTTAGTGTAAGACATATTTATGGGGATCTATTCGTATATGGGGATCTTGCTAGTGCCCTTACCTCCGTGAGAGGCGGTGCTTTCAAGGTTTCGAGCTTTGATACCCTACCCATATGGTGGACCTAACTTACAACTGTTCATCTGTGCATCAATTATATTGTGGTTGCTTAGTTTCTTGAATTAGGTACCACATAGGTTACTTGCAGGGGTTATTATGTAGGTACACTGGGTCAGATAAGGGTCGAACAACACACAACATTTATGGAGGATTACCTCTATGGGGGGATCTGACTGACTGGTTTTTAATCCCATGAGGGCCCTTATAACTGATTATGTTTCCTCCAATATTTAGTAGTGGAGTCTCAGGCCCCTCTTGGGCGAGGCATACCTACTTTAGAGAGGGAGTTTCCTTTCATCCACTTTATCCTGTTTGTGTGCATATTGGCCGTTTGATTATTTTTGGTGTGCTCTTTGGTTACTAGTTGGCATTAGGATTTGTTTTTTTATATCTTGAGTCTTGAGTCATCGTGGAGCCAGATCATCTTCCCCGCAGGTCTCACCGCTTGTTACAGTTACCACTGCATTTTGAGTCTTTCGCTTCTAAAAGGTGTAGAGTTATTAAACATGGTACACACACCTTCAATTATCAGGCTTGTGATTCTACAAGGATGAGTGATGAACCGAGTCATCAAGATACTGGGAGCCCTTCGACTCCCACACCTACTATAGTTAATGGTACCCCTTCGAATCCTTCAACCACAATGGTTGTAGTACTAGAGTCAACTATCATCACTGTTTCCCATCCTATAGTGAATACTCAACCTATTGCGACGAACCATTTTGGGTCTCTTGGCCATTCACCGAGCTATAATATTCAGTCCATCCCTATGGCCTCTAGTCCCTTTTCCTATGGTATGCCAAATTTTACTTCGCAGTTTTCAAACTCCATCCCAGCTACTGACCCTAATGCTAGCATTGGACTTGGGGGCACAACTCCTCTTTATACTCCATTCTCGTTTGGTGGAAATCATGTCCCTCAAATGACTCCTACCGTGGGAGGCTTTCCTCCGTTTAATCTCAGGTCTAATCTTGTTGCTTCTGGATGGAGTAACCAACCTAGCGGACAAGCTTCTACTCAAGTTCCATCCTTTACACTCACCTCCTCAGTGTCGATTCTGACCAACATGTTTGGCATGGCGAATCCACCTTTATCCTCTAGATTCACACCTGGAGGAGGTCAATTTTACACCTTGGGAAACCCCCAATCCGGGTCCACTCCAGCTGGGGGAAATTTTTATAACCCTCATCCAAACATTCCTACTAGAATGATGCCCAACCAACCCCTTATGAATCATCCCGTAGGAGGGTCTTACAATCTCGGATAGGGACATGGTGCTTACCAGAACCCTGGATGGGCTGCAATCCCCTAACCACAATATTTCTAGGGAGTTTGGGGCTAGATGCCACAACCCTGTCTCCCTTTTCTGGCCACGCTCAATCTACCAGACTTGTCTAAGTTGATGAATGACCCCGTGTGTCATGATCCTACATGGCCCCTTGTTCCCACCAAGCTTCTTTTGGATATTCCAAAATTCGAAGGAAAGAATGGTGAGGATCCTAATGATCATGTTACCACCTCACCTATGGTGCTCTTTGAATTCCATTAACGATGATTCCATTCAGTTAGGATTGTTTCAATGCACCCTCATGGGGGTTTTCATGGAATGTTATATCAAGCTACCTAGGGGGGCATATGGGACCTTCAGTCAGATGGTTTTCGTCTTCCTTAACCACTTCCAATTGTCGGTTCGTTACGATGTTGGCCTAGAACTTCTGTCGAACTTATGCCAGGACAAAGCCACTCATATCTCAGATCACATACAAGAGTGGCATAGATGGAAGAGGTTGATAAATACCTGCATACCCCCAAAATTCCTGCTAGAGTGGTTCCTTAAATATCTACAACCTCCTATCTCGAAGGATGTTGCTACATCTAGGGTTACATCTGAGGAAGAAGTGATTTTTAAATCTCAACAGTTAGATATTATATATGCTCGGTCTGGGATGTTATACAAGATTGTTCCTGACGTACCGAGGTCAAACTATGACCCTAGAAAAAATCTCAGGCCTCATGCTAATCGAATTGTAGGCTCCACCAATGTGAAATATGCAGGCTCGATGACAAGCCATTCGAAAGAGTTGTCTCTAAACCACTTTGCAGGAGGGCCAACTTCATCTGTGTCTTCCAATCCCACTCATTTGGTGGATGTACACTACGTGCAATCTGTTGAGTCTCTATTTTGACATAAGATAATACCCTATCTTACCCTATATCTAAGCCTTTTTACCTCTGTTATAAACCTATACTGGACTACTCCCTCCCAAAACACATGCCTGATATCTATTCCATGTCTACAAGAGGTAATTGATGATTTAAATCATGTTTTTTTAACTTTCTTAAATTAATTCGATTGAAAGTGTTTTATTTTGTATAATACTAATAGTTTCATTTATGAGGAGTCTATCTGGAACTACCACACACCATGTAATATGGTACCGAATCCATTCCGGTACTCAAGAAAGTTTTAATCCGGTACCAAATCCATTCCTATACCAAGACATGTGCTATTCCGATACTACCTATTTTGCTCTATTCTGGTACTAGACTCGCGATCGTGTGCAATCCGGTACCAGAATCTCTGTTTCCAGAATGCGCCAGTTGGACCAGAATAATGGTGAAGATTTCGAGAAGACAGTTGGATAGAAGCGCCCAAGTCAGTTTTCCAGTTTCAAGAGACTCCATTGCTCATGCACTTTGTGTCATGAGGATGGAGTCGATTCCTAAAAATTCGATGTAAATCCTAAATGTGAAATTTCTCAAACTGTTTAATGTTTATCCATAGATATTGATAGTATCAACTTACCTTATATAAGGAATGTTGTATATATGATAAAATATATAGATAATAGAGAATGTAAAAAGTATACTGTAAGAACTAGACAATACTTATCATTGTCATGTATGAAGTGAAAGATTGTTGATCCAATTTACCAGTTGAATTAATACAGAAAATATTTCATGTCAATTCTTGGATGTGAGTGAAAATTGTTAGTCTGTTACTCCCTTAAGAGGTTCCTTGTTGGTTCGGAAAGGGCCCACCACCCCAACTAAGGTAAACCTCCTTGTATACGTTCTGTGTGTTTGTGTGGATAGTTTACAATAGTGTGTGTGTGTGATTGATCTTTATTCCATTTTTAGGATTGAGCATTGAGTTAATCATTTTGGATTGTTGTGAATAAGCAAGTGTTAGATCGAATAAACATTTCATTCTCAGAAGTTGAAGGTAGCTATTTCATAATTTGAAGTGTGGGACTGATATTTTGAGTTCATGATTGTAGTGGACCTAGTATCGCAAGGGACTAGGAGACTTTATATTTCATCTTCATGTGCTATAATAAAGTCTTTCAGTTATACTGAACTTCCCTTGTGTTGGTTTGATTGAATTACATGAGGTTGAAGTTGGCTTTTGTTTCGAGAATGGTTGGAGTTGATTGTATTAATTGCTATAGGAGACAATATTCTTAAAGTTCATCTTTTCAATTCAAGCGCCTGAAATGAACATACTTGTTTCTCTAGGACAACGTCTCTTTGATTGACTGTGTAAGGTAGCTAGAGAGGTAGTGGGGGGCCCAGAGGGACCATAGTGATAATAGTGGAGGTCATTCAATGTAAGGTGGACTAGTTCCACTATATTATTAAATAA
>SNQJ01S0233068.1:0-14069 GCA_010110895.2 Picea sitchensis | reverse complement strand
ACCTTTTCCATGAGAATTCACTCAATATATAGGAGAGAATGAATTAGTTACTTGGATAAGAATGATCCCACAATATCTGGGAATCCAGTACTAGGATAACCATTCGAATGCCAACCCATCCTTCTAGAATATTCTCTTCTAGAAACATCGAGAATTCATCTTTTTCCATGCTTTAGGAAGAGTTCGCACCCTAGCTGTTCAACACAGTGCGAGAAGTTCGCACCCTGGCTTAAGGCAGCCTATGAGAATCATACATTCTCGCACCCAAATGTATTACCATCCTGTGAACCTTCTTCAAAAATGAGTTTTCTGGGAAGAGATGAAAGTAACTTTTCTCAGGAGAAAGTTCTTATGAAGAGCCTGAGTACACCATCATCAATACATCATCATGACGACCAAAATCATGGGTAACAATTATTTTTACCATTCAGATTCTAATGTAATAGACAATAAATCAGATACACAATGAAATGCATGATAACATTTAAGCATCACAAATCATGCATAAAATACATAATTAAGCACCTAATTGATACTTATTTTTTAGGCTGGAGTAACTCCACCAACTACGTGCAAACCTTCCACGAACCTCCCAACCTTAGACCATGCTACTCATCATGCTCAACAGTGGGTCACCCCTGAGATCGGACTAAGCTCCACCCAAGGCAAGGGAATCCTAGACTAGGCTGAGGCTACAGGAAAACTGGATGGTGCAATCGGAAGGATTCTCTCCAGGATCCTTCTTAAACCCACTACTCACAGACTCTCATTCCCCACATGCATGTTCCACCTGGAAGTATACACCTTTGTTGTCACACAATCCATCGACTACTTCACCTCCCTCTCAGGGTCTCGACAACAGGTCGGATCAGAAATTCTCAGAGCTTTGTAGTTGGTGTTGGACTCTCTCTGGGAAAAAACCACTTCCCAGCAAACACTCTCACCTGGAGAGAGATGCTCACAGGCCTAACAACCTACCTCTTCAACCACAGGCCTATTAACCTGCCTCTTCAACCATGGGCCCGACAACCTACTTCTTCAACTAGTTCAACTCAATTCCCGCAAGGTAAGGATAACATCAATAACAACTAGTCAACACCACTCAGGAAAACAGAGGGCAGAAACCCACGAACGGTTTAGGTATGGACTTGGCTCTGCAAGGGCAGATAAACTGGGTCACAGGATGCACAAGAGACACAACTCAGTCCACAAGTTTGCCACTGGTTTTTAGGGTGCATGACAAGGAATCAATGCAAAGGTTGAACGCAAACGCAAACGGTTCAGATGGAGGATGTGTCGGCTTCTCAGGAAAACGTCACGATTTTCCAGTTTCAGTGCTACATGAGGGTATGCAGAGATCAAACATCGACCCACACGATTCAGACAATGGACGGAAGAATGGAGGACGAACCCCCAACATGAGCTAACTTTTTAGCTTTAACTGTATGTTCCCAGGTTGACACTTGCCTTCTTGGAGTTGCATGCGTTCCCTTTTGCACACGTTGGAGCTGCATGCGTTGCCTCTCCTAGGACTTAGGATAAAAACATGTCTTTCACACAACTTTGGAATAATAATAAATTATTATTCTCAAGGACTTAAGCCCCTAAGCTTGGGCCCTTTTTCCAACCTTTCATCCCCCTTTCCCTTACCCACTCTATAGAAACTTAGTCNAGGACTTAGGATAAAAACATGTCTTTCACACAACTTTGGAATAATAATAAATTATTATTCTCAAGGACTTAAGCCCCTAAGCTTGGGCCCTTTTTCCAACCTTTCATCCCCCTTTCCCTTACCCACTCTATAGAAACTTAGTCCCCGATCACTCTTTCTTCGTGTTCGGTCTACACGCATCGATGTTTATATTTTATTAATGTTCTGCATAATTACATATACAAAAATAGGCTCCTGACCTTTAACACTTAGGATCTCTGGCCCAACAAACACATAATCCCACCAGCTTATCAATACTCGTCTCACCAACCTACAAAATATGTTTTCAATTCATAAATACAATAGGGGCTCGTCCTTGGGGATATTACAATCCCCTCCCCTTACTTTTTCATTGTCCTCAATGCAACGCTTTACACAACATCAACAATATTTCCAAAATCTTCAAAAAGATGTTGGTATTCTACCTGCATAACATCCTCATGCTCCCATGTCGCGTCCTCAGGACCGTACCAGGTCCACTGGACCTTTACAAGCCCTATGGATCGATTCTGGAGTTGTTTACTCTTCTTGTCCAATATGCGCATAGGATGCACTTACAATATGCCTTCTTGCTCCACCTAAATCACATTCCAATCAATTACATGATTAGCATCAGGTATATATTTCTTAAGAAATGAAACTTGAAACACATTATTTACAGTCATGGATGCAGGAAATGCAAGAATATATGCAACTGTCCCAATCCTTTCTAGGATTTCAAATGGCCCACAAAATCTGGCTGCCAACTTTGAATAGTTTCTCAGCTTCAGGGAACTTCTATTGGCTTTCATTTTCAGGAAAACATGCTCTCCCACTTTAAACTCTTTATGGGTTCGGTTTTTATCAGCATAATTTGTTTTTTTTGTCTTGGGCATCTTTCAAATTATGCTTAATCTTCAGCATTTTCTCTTCCATTTCCTTGAGCAACTCTAGCCCAATAACTTTTCTATCAGCTAGATTATCCTAGCTTACTGGAGTATTTCACTTTCTGCAATAAAGTGCTTCAAATGGGCTCATCTTCAATGATGCTTGATACCCATTGTTGTAGGAAAATTCTACCAAGTGTAGGTAGTATTCCCATTTAGATGGTTTGTCCATCACATACATCCTTAGTATGTCCTTTATTACTCGATTCACCCACTCTGTCTGCCCATCAAACTCAGGATGATAAGCACTGTTGAAATTCAGATTCGTTCTAAACCCTTTGAATAACCCTTTCCATAATTTTGAGGTGAATTTCGGGTCTCGGTCAAACACAATTTTCTTGGGAATACCGTGCAATCGTGTTATTTCCCTCATAAAAATATTTGCAACATTAGCTTCCTTGTGAGTAGTCTTCAATGGAATAAAATGGGCAACTTTCGTAAGCTTGTCCACCACCACCATGATTGAATCATGTTGCTTGCATGTCCTAGGAAATCCTGTGATGAAATCCATTGTCACTACCTCCCACTTCCACTCAGGAATGGGTAAAGGTTGTAGCATCCATGTTGGGTTTCTGTGCTCAGCTTTAACCTTCTGGAATTCCATACATCTGGCAATGTATTATGCAATTTATTTCTTCATACCTAGCCAAAAGTAATGGCCCTTAACTTCTGCCACATTTTTCTGATATCCAGTGTGCCCTGCATAAGGCGCATTATGAATTTCATTCAAAATCATAAGTTTCAAGTACTGGACATTATGTACATAAATTATGCTCTTGTACAGAAGTGTTCCTTCGGCTTCCAATTTATAATTTTCCACTTTTTGTGGCATCTCACCTTACTGTAGCTTTGCTACCAAATCCCTATACTGCAAATCTGCATTTGCAGCCTCCGAAATTCTGCCTTTAATCTTAGTTTGGTACATGCTAATGGTTGTAGCATGTAATTAATGCGCTCTCCTGCTGAGTGCATCAACCACTTTGTTCTCCTTTCCTTTGATATGCTTGATATCAAAGTCGTACTCACAAATAAAATCCAACCACCTACTCTGCCTAGCATTCAAGGTTGGCTGATCAAACAAATACTTCAGACCATTATGGTCTGTCCTTAATTCAAACCTCCTTCCCATGAGGTAATGCCTCCATTTCTTTAGAGTGTGTACTATGGCTTCCAACTCCAAATCATGAGTTGCATAGTTCCTTTCATGCTCTTTCAACTTTTTGGATTCATAAAAAATTACAAATCCATTCTGACTGAGGGCTCCTCCCAGTCCTTCTTTGCATGCATCTATGCAAATCACAAAATCCACATTTGGATCCGCAATCCTCAGGATTGGAGCACTGGTTAACAACTGCTTCAATCGTTGGAATCTTTTCTCACAATCCTCTATCCATTGAAATTTCTTCTCCTTCCTTTGCAAGTAAGTGATAGGGTAAGCTATCCTTGAGAACCCTGCAATGAACCTTCTGTAATAACTAGCTAGACCCATAAAGGATCTGACTTCTATTACATTCTTTGGTGCTAACCATTCTTTGATGACCTCAATCTTCTCAGGATCCACGACTATCCCATCCTTTGAGATGATGTGCCCCAAGTAATGGATCTTCTTTTGGTAAAATGAGCATTGTCTCAACTTGGCCTATAGCTAGTGATATATTAGCACTTGTAGCACCATCCTCAGATGATGTTCATGCTCTTCTTCCATATTGGAATGCACCAAGATGTCATCCAGAAAGACAATGACAAACTTGTCAAGATACTCTCTGAATATACCATTCATTAAACACATAAAAACAACGGGCACATTCGACAACCCAAATGGCACCACTGTGAATTCATAGTGACCATACCTTGTTTTGAAGGCAGTCTTGCTAATGTCCTCATCCTTTATTCTTACCTGGTGATATCCTGACCTGAGATCGATTTTTGAAAATATCTTGGCATCCTTCAACTGATCAAAGAGATCATCGATCCTTGGCAAAGGATACTTGTTCTTTACAGTCACCTTGTTCAACTGTCTGAAATCGATGCACAATCTCAACGTCCCATCCTTCTTCTTCATGAACAAGACTGGGGCACCCTAAGGTGACTCACTTGGGCGTATATACCCCTTCTTCAGAAGCTCTTCAAGCTTCAATTGCAGTTCTTTAAGCTCTGGTGTACTCATTCTATAAGCATCTTTTGATACTAGAGCTGCTCCAGGCATCAAGTTTACAGAAAAATCAATATCTCTCATCGGGGGTAATCCGGGTACCTCCTGGAATACATTTTCAAACTCTTTTAGTACCACATGGTCTTCAATCTTTGAGACCTCATCTTTAGATGCTTCCTCCACATGGGCTGCAAATAATTGACGGTCTTTTCTATAGCACTTCTTCAACTTCATTGCTAAGATTTCTCTGATAGCAACAACTCTGGGAATTCCTTGGACGGTTCTCTGATTCCCCTCCTCATCCAGGCAAGTGAATGCCTTGTTATGACAATCTAGGATGGAATGGTGTTGGTCCAACCAATACATCCCAATTAGACAGTCATAAGAACCTAAAGGTAGAATATTCAATTCATCCCTTATGTTCAGTCCATTCATGTACACTGGACAAGACTTAACCAACTCGACAACCTTTCTCTTGGCTCTTGTAGTCAACTGCACTAACCAAGATTTCTCATTATTTCTTCTTGGTAAATGTAAACTTTCCACCAACCTAGGGTCTACATAACTATGACTAGCTCCTGAGTCAATTAAAATAGAAATGGGTTGGTTGTTGATCATACCTTCCACTTCGATCATGTGTGATTGAAATTCAACATTCTTTTTGTCCAGGGCTGCATAGATCCTTGGTATTCTACTGCCCATGTCCTCCACTGTTTCAACTTGTTGAACATTATGGATAACTCTCACTTTGCCATTTTTGTGGGGGCAGTCTTTGTACTTGTGGTTTCCCTGACAACCCCAAAACTGAATGGGTGTCTGCCTTAGTCTTTGTCCCCCTACGTTAGTCGTTCTCAGATCTCTAAACGATGGCTGCCATTGAGGACTGTTTCTAAAAAGGGGAGGTTTGTTTCCCTTCTGCCTCTGCTCTTTCTTAAACTTCTTCTGGTCATCCCAAGCCTTCCGAAAAGTAGGATTTTCTCTTTCCTGCTCATATAAGCATTTTTCTTTTCTTATCGTTTCTTCCATAGTCTTAGGGTCATCATACTGAATCTTGTCACTAATGGAAGGTGGCAGTCCACTTAGATAGATTTGAATTTTTACAGTCTCATCTTTGATCAACGGAACATATTTCAACAACTCCAAGAACCTTCGTTTGTATTCATCAATGGCCATGCTGCCTAGCTTGAGTTCAAAGAAATCTTTCATCTTTCTGTCATAGTATGTTTTAGTCAAGTATTTATTTTCAAAATACTTCTTGAATTCTTTGCAAGTGACATCTTTCTCTCTAATGTGTTGCACCTGCACAAGTTGATCCCACCACATGGATTCTTTTCCCTTAAGTTGATACATTGCAATTATTTCTTCTACATGAGAGGAATAATTCTGTAGCTGGAAATATTTCCTCATGCCAAGCAATAACGTTTCGAAATCTTCATCCTTCTTGTATTCTCCATAAAATATAGGAGGCTTAATATTGTTCATTTCGCCCTTCATCTCATCCACTCCAAATCTCTTGTGTTTTCTGGTAGGAGATGGGCTTGAACTACTGTGTGCCTCCTTATTGGACTGCTTCGGGGAGTGACGATGATGCATGCTAACACTTCTTGATCTTATTTTCCTCTCAAAGATCTTGAGACCCCCTGTTTTGTTTGAGTCGCTCTCCTTATCTAACTTCTTTTCTATTCTCTCCAAACTCTTCATCAACTTTAAGTTGAATTCTCCTTGTTGATCCTTGGCTTTCATGAGCTTTCAGTTATCCGCTCAGTGAGTCTAGGCATCTTTCTGCAATCGATCAATGATTTTCATCATATGCCCTTCCTTATCTATCTCTTCTCCATGTCCATTGGAGTTCGATCCTTCAACTCCAAAATGGACATCCATTCCTTTTGCTTCATTCTATGAAATGAAAGTAGTCCATGCCTCCTCCATTTCTTTGCACTTGGTGGCAACTCTATTTAGATCTGGCACTCGTTAAACTTCTGCAAACACAACATGTAGACAACCGGAATTTGTCAGACCATCATTCCTTAACAAATCCCACAACATTCATAAACCAATTTGATTTAAGAAAAACGCTCAGATTTCATTATCTTTCCGAGCTCTTCTCTTCTCTGCAACTTTCAGGCACTAGCCCCTTTTCTCTTAGTCCCCAAATCATGCGATCACGGGTCGTGACCAAGTGCTAGATCACTAGGTGCTTACTCAGGCCTTCGGCCTTTGTCTTATTTCCAGAGTACAATGCAACAATATCTCGGAGCTCCAGATTACCGAACCCACGAAGTAGGGAAGATCTCAGTCCACATCTACTCAACATCCGATAGCTGACACTCACTATGGAACCTTAAGCGTCTGAGTTCCGATACTTCGGGACTTTGGAGGATTTCACATCCGCACACCCCGAACCATTAATCTCCAAACACTCCCACGTCACCTTAGGTGACGTTATTACCTCACATCGCTTAAGGCTTTTCCAATTGCGGGGGCATGCAATGGTGGTTTGGAGTAAACCACCTTTCGTCCTGCAATTCTCTTGATGCTTACACATAACCCCTCGGTGAAACCGTGGTTTGGATTGCGAGATCGCCTTGGAGAATTAACTTTCGTGCAACTTGGGTCCCCGCAATACCTCCTGGTTGTTGATCTTTGAAATATCGTGATCAACGCTAGTGTGGGTCTGCCGACCTTCAACTATGTTATTTAACCTCAGGGCCCACATAGTATAGTTGTCACCAGCTAAGGCAGTGGCACATGACATGCCTAGGAATTTCTACATCACCCCTGGCAACATCCTCCTGCATCGTCGTGTTTTATCTTTTGTTTTGGGACTTCGAAAGTTTGTGCATCAACACATACCACTTCTCTCGATCACCGAACTCTGAAATTACAATATTCCGTGAGATCTAACAGTAAGGATTCTCACCAGATCTACAGTGTAGATCCACTTCGGGACTTCGGAGCTTCAGGCTTCGGGCTTTCTCTTATTTTCATTAATATTCACCGAAGTCACGAAGTCTGAAGGGCTTCCAGGTTAACCCTTCTTCGCTTTCTCTAGATCTGATGGTCGCAAAGGATTTCCCTTCCTTCCGAACAAATCCTACGGCTCCAACACCCCAAGTGTTGATCTCTCTCTCTCTATGGCCAAATACCATGCCAACTGCCATTTTATTCTACCGCTACTCCTCCTAAGCTTCGTAACACAACCAAGTAACCCCTTAGTACTCAGAAACATTCTGAGGTTCGAAATTTTTTCCTCCAGACACAATTTCCACTCGAAACCTTGGGTCTAAAGATCACTTATCCGACTCGTCTAGGCTCAAAGTTGAAACCACGCTCTGAACTCGAATTTTGTCTATTTCGACAACAATTCACTCTGAAAACTTTGTCTTGTTATCCACTAACATGGCCCATCCAAGATCAATGTTGAAACCATGCTCTGATACCAATTTGTAACGTCCCCAGCCACCAACAGGATGAGAAACGCTACTACGCGGAACATTCACATATATACATAGATATATAACATGCATTTTAATCAATTAAAGCATGTAATCACAATAATCACAGAATTATTGTTTCCATTCAGATTCTAATGTAATAGACAGTAAATCAGATATGCAACAAAATACATGATAACATTTAAGAATCACAAATCATGCATAAAATACATAATTAAGCACATAATTGATACTTATGTTTTAGGCTGGAGTAACTCCACCAACTACGTGCAGACCTTCCATGAACCTCCCAGCCTTAGACCACGTTGCTCATCACACTCAGCAGTGGGTCACCCTCGATCTAGGACTAAGCTCCACCCAGGGAAAGGGAATCATAGACTAGGATGAGGCTACAGGAAAACTGCACAGTGAAACCAAAATGATTCTCTCCAGGAGCCTTCTTACGCCCACTACTTATAGACTCTCATTCCACACATGCATGTTCCACCCGGGAGTATACACCTTCGTTGTCACACAGTCCATCGGCTAAGTCACCTCCCTCTTAGGGTCTTGGCAACAGGCTGGATCAGGAATTCTCAGAGCTTTGTAGCTGGTGTTGGACTCTCTCTGGGAGAAAACCATTTCCCAACAAACTCTCTCACCTAGAGAGAGCTGCTCAGAGGCCTGACAACCTGCCTCTTCAATCACGGGCCTGACAACCCACTTATTCAACCAGTTCAACTCAATTCCCACAAGGTAAGGATAACAACAACAAAAACTGGTCAACACCACTCAGGAAAATAGAGGGCAGCAACCCACGAATGGTTCAGGTACAGACTCGGCTTTGCAAGGGAAGATAAACTGGGTTCACATGATGCACAGGAGACACGGCTCAGTCCACAGGTTTTCCACTAGTTTTTAGGGTGCATGACAAGGAATCAATGCAGAGGTCGAATGCATACGCAAACAATTTAGGCAACGGATGGAATAATGGAGGATGAACACCCAACACGAGATGACTCTTCATCTTTAACTGCATGCACCCAGGTCGACACTTGTCTTCCTGGAAATTCATGCGTTCCCTTTTGCACACGTTGGACCTACATGCATTTCCTCTCCCGGGACTTAGGATAAAAACATGTCTTTCACACAGCTTTGGAATAATAATAAATTATTATTCTCAAGGACTTAAGCCCCTAAGCTTAGCCCCTCTTCCCAACCTTTCAGCCCCCTTTCCCTTACCCACTATGTGGAAGCTTAGTCCCCCATCACTCTTTCTTTGTGGTCAGTCTGTACGCAACGAAGTTTATATTTTATTAATGTTCTGTGTAATTACATATACAAAAACAAGCTCCTATCCTTTAACACTTAGGCTCTTCGGCCCAACAAACACATAAGCCCACCAACTTATCAATACTCGACTCACTAGCCTACAAAATATGTTTTCAATTCATAAATACAACAAGGGCTCGTCCTTGGGGATATTACAATAGTGTCCATAATTTTTGCAGTAATAACATTGTATGCTTGATTTGTCATTGGATATCCTCCCTATGCCTCTTTGAGGCGAGAAATTTTGATTTCGATTTCGATGGGTGTGACCTTCACCTGAGTGATGATTGCTTGGACTTTTCCTTCTTCTTATGGTATCTCTGCCTTTGCCTCTGCCTCTCCCTCTGCTGAAAGAGAATTGAGTCTTGAAGGCATTGGCTATTGACTCATCTTCTAGAAGTAGTCGGGTCTCATGTGTCAACAAAGAACCCATTAGTTCATTGATTGAAAATTTTTCTAGATCCTTGGATTCAGGGATGGCTGTAACAACCATCTCGAATTTCTTTGGAAGACTTCTAAGGACTTTCTCAACGATCCTTTGATCTGGGATGTCTTCACGATTCATTCTGATCTAGTTTACAATTCCCATGACTATGGTAATAAATTAATCGACATTTTCATACTCTGTCATTTTCAAAGTCTCAAAATGCGTCCTTAAGGTCTTCAACTTGACTGTTTTGAACCTATCATTTCCCTAGTAAGTTGTTTGTAGGATGTCCTAGGCCCATTTTGAGGTAACAACACATGTGATTTTTTAGAAAATCGAGTCATCCACTAAGTTTTGAATCCATAACTTTCCTTTGTTCTCTCTTTTCCTCTGTTATGCTTGTGCATTTTGTTGTTGATCAGTCATGGCAGCTAGAACTGTTGGATCTAGTTCCACATAGCCATGATCCACTGGATCCCAACACTCTTATGCTTGTAAGAAGAATCTCATTCTGAGAGACTAAAGTTCATAGTTTTTCCCAAGAATTATTGGCTCTTGCGTTGGCCCTAAATTATTAGATGTGGCCATTCTCGAAAAATTGGAACAAAAAAATATGATAGTGATTTTCATGATTTACCTATTTCCCGCACGTAAAACTAGGCCCGCGAAGTTCTCTTCGTGACTTTGGACCGAAAACATGGGCCAAACCAGCTCTTTACCTCTTAAAAAAAAAATCAGGCTCTAGGACCCCCCCTTTTTTTTTCTCAGCCAAAAATCTCATATGACCAAGAGTTGAAAACTAGGTGCTCTAGGGCTTCGGGATCCGAGCATTTTAATGCGTCAAAACCTTGGTACCTCCGAATTTCCAAACGGGTGAAGTCCCGAAAAAAGAGCAAAGATCAATGGTCCTTGTTGATCTGAGATCAATGACCCACAATTGCTTCAGGAATCCATGCTTCAGAGATTTCCAACGCTTGAATTCACAGAACCCACGAAGTGTTGAAGTGGCAAACCTTCCAGAGTGTTACAAATCTGATGGTTCTCAAACCTTCACAAAACAATGGACAAGATTATTTTTGAAACTTTGTCCTTCGGGAGTTCCTTTATGTTAGCACGTGCAACCCTATGGAGTGACGAATCTCCGGAGCTCTAGATCTAGCGCCACGTGTCTTCTCTAAATCAACGGTCCCGATCCTCATCGAGAGTCTAGGATTTAGGCCCTTTTAATGCACAATACCAACAATCCTCCAGATTTACGAATTAGAGAACTTTCATAGTGTGGGATCTTACGATCCACGTGTCCTTTTTTATGGATGACTAAGATTAGTTCCGAACTTCAGGGGTCTTTCAACCTTGCACTTTGTTTCCTCTCGAACCCTGAACTAGTGGAGTTGCAATCTTTCGTCCACGTGTCCCTTGTGGCTCAATGGCCAGGATTTAATCCGTCTCTTTAGTGTTTCGGGAGTTTGCGATTCAACACACCTTAGTTCTTCCAGAGTGTTGGTGCTTCGAAACTACTCCAATCTGCTGCCACATGGCCTTTACACTGACGACCTTGATTTGCTTCGCTCTTCGGAGCTTCGGAAAACTTGCGACCCTTAGCACTTGTGTTTCACTTTCTCCGAAGTATGAGATCTATGAACATGGGGATCTACTGACAAGTGTCTCCTGGATCCAATGGTCCAGATTTACTTCGAATCTCCGAGACTTCGGGAACCTAGACACCTTCTAGATCAAAATATTCCAGAATGATACACCTCTGGATCGTAGGATATGCTAACAAGCGTCCTTTTCTTGGATCGATGGACATGATTTGTTCCAGACTTCGGAACTTCAGGAGATTTTGAATCCTCTACAACCTCTTCACAAAATACGCTGAATACGAGAAGTCTGAAGGACTTCAGCAGTTAAACTCTGTGCACCTTTTCTTGATCTGACGTCTACTGTTTCTCTCACCCAAATCCAACAACTGAGATTTGTTCAGCTTCTCTACGCGCTCTCTGTCCTATTTGGGCTTGATTTAATGGCCTAGATCTATTACCACGACCGATCTAACAATTTTTGTAGCTTCTCCTATGCTACTTCTGCATCTTCCTCCCGAAGAAAGATTCCACGAATTCTTAAAGCTCCTCATATTGAATCTCTTTATGCAGGGTTGCCTCCTCACGCTAAGATGTCTCCAACACTCCTTTAGTAGACTGCAGACTTCTCTCCGGGATATGTAAAGAGTCTTACCTCTCCAACTCTGATACCATGTTAAAATAAGAAGTTAAGCAAGAAAACAAGAAACATAGTAGATAGAATTGGAACAAGAATGTGTTGGGTGCTCAATTGTATTAGCTGATAGTCTAAAGCTATAAAGGGAAAACAAAACAAGTAATATAGGACAAATTGTCACATACCCACTACGCAAATCAAACTTTTTCGTTGATTTCTCAACAATGAGAATCCCCGAAGCTTGCAGCAGCGAAACGCCAAACCACGACGGGGCTAGCGAGGGGCAAGTTTCCCTCTTGGGGTCTTGTCTACATGACCCTATATGGTGTCCACGTGCTTAAGCCAGGCAAGAGCTTATCGGCTCTTCACGATTCGGGGAATCGTGATACACAACTTCTACTTTTCCCCATTCCTATCCCCGAAACTTCCGAGGTCTCCAAGGTTTCCCTCCAAAGGGAGATCGATGGTCGTAAGCCTCTCCTGGTCCAACGGTATGAATCCTTTCGGGGTTTCGGTACTCGGGAGTTCGAAATGCAATGACTCCAAGACTCTTCGTCATTCAAATCTCTGAATTCCGATATGGAAGGTCATGCAGTCACGCTCCCAAGCATGTCCGCTCTCAGGATCGTTCAATCAGTTCATGCGCCGAAGTGGCTCATTGGATTCCCTGTTGGAATCTCTGTCAAAACCCGATCCACAGGTCCTTCTTTCCCCGTCACGGCCTTTGCATATGGCCGCTACTCTTTCCACAATGGGAAATGCATATACTTTCGGGTTTTGGGGTTTCGTGATCCCTGATGTCAAGAGTTCCCTGTTCTCTTGAATCCCCGATCTCCAATGGGCCAAGTCACCGACATGGTCTCTTACGTGTTAGCCCTCCTGGCTAAACTCTTGGCCCACGTGACTACTACCTCACAAGACCACAGCCTTATCTCCTGTTGGGTTTTCGGACTTTCCAATGCCGAAATGTACTTGTCCTCAGGATTCATGATCCGCCGAATCCCAATGTGCTGACATAATGACAGCTGGCCCTACAATGGACGCTTTTCACTTTGTCGGGATTCTGGGCTTCGCAATCCCGAAGTGTATGGACTTCTTGTCCATGAGATTCCCGATCTTGTCCATGTGTCCTCCTATGATGGATGGCTCATATTGATTCCAGGATTTTCACTATGAAAATTTCCGACCTCATGTCATCGTGACTCCCGATTTCACGAATGTCGATACCCCAATGGCCACGCCTCTCGTCAGGACTTTCAACCTCATGTTCATGAGGGCTTAACCCTCATGCATCTCTTAGCAGATCCAATGGTTGTCGGGTTTTTCTAGCTAAGATCTAACGGCTCAGATCTGTCCCACGTCGCGCACTCTCCCACTACTTCATAGATGTGGAAAAATCAACGGTCCAGATGTTCTCATGGACTTCGGGGGTCTACGATCCTGATTTCCTCGCTATTCACGAAGATAGAGGAAATGACGCAAGGTATGTAACTCCCTTGTTTCTTTCATCAATCTAACGGTCGTGAATGACCATGGGTCTTCTGACGGAATCTGGACCGTCGATCGATACTTATCCGTACACTGCTACTTCGGGATTTTAAGAGGGTCATTCCTCCTCGTACAGGTTTGTTAAGACTTGCACATTCAAGTCCCTTTTCTAGGTTCTTGGTAAACCTTTCCAATGAGGGAATCTCTATGAAGAGATCTATTCCAGGGCATTCCTGGAGATAGATAAGGGGAAACAATTTCCCGAGGACGGACTGGAAGTCTGACTTGGTTCAACTTATGCATAATTAAATTCTTTTATCAACATAATCCATGCGTGGTTTTTCTGTTATAAGCATATACAACTACTAGTACTGATCGAAAT
>SNQJ01S0233067.1:0-14069 GCA_010110895.2 Picea sitchensis | reverse complement strand
AAACGTAAAGAGATTGTCATTTCTTGCATCTTTGCAACATGTCCTGCACAATGTTTGTCACAAAGGCCCTTAAAATTAAAATAGTCCACAAACCCGCTTCTCAATTTGTACACCACGTATCTCTGCCTACTCTTTGTACGACATGGAATGAGGGCTCCGTCGTTGTTCTATAAAATATCATCCCCATACTTTATGAAAGTACATATTTTGTATCTATAAAAGTAAATGTCTACTTTAAAAAATTATGTATTTTCTATGTATAGTTTACGGTCTGTAGGAACCTATAATTTCATAAATTTCAATTTCTTGTTCGAGGAGCCCATGTTTTAAAGAAAACTAATTTGGGAATTCTATTTATTTCATCCTTCTACCCACCGCCCTATGCAACACACATTGGTACTATACTTTTTGCCCTCTTTTCCACCAACGTATGTAAAACCTATGTAAAGAAAACTAATTCGCGAATGCTGAATTTTTGGGACATGATCTCCTTAAAATTCAAATACTCCGCAAGTCCGATTCTCAATTTGTATATCGTGGAATTGTTGGTGCTATTTGTAGGACACGAAAGAAAAAAAAAAACGTGTTTTTCAGGTCCCCAGCCCGAGAACCTGCAATCCAAAAAATGCCTAAGTCGAGAAACCTCTTTTTAAAAAAAAACTAATTTGGGAATATATTTGTTTCATACTTTTCTCCACCAGCCTATGTAATAGACGTCAATACTATTTATTTATTTTTTACTCCAGCAACATATGTAAAAAGGAAAACTAAATCGGGAATGCTAAACACCTTTAATTTCAAATTGTCCACAAGTCCGTTTGTCAATTTGTATATCACATAACTCTACGGCTATTTGTAGGCCACAGAACAACAGAAGCCCAATTTTTAGCCCGCTAGACCAAGAACCTGACATTCAAAAATTCTAGTCCTCAAAGCAGCATGTCAATTTCTATATCGTGGAACTCTCGGTGGTATTTGTAGGCCACAGAACAACAAAAGCCCAATTTTCAACCCGCAATCCCGACAACCCGTAATGAAGCTTTCGTGCATGCTCTATATATCTACTTCATCAAATTACATATTTGATTTTTGTAGGCCACGAAACAACAAAAGGCCAATTTTTAGCCCCTAGGTCGAGAACCCGCGATCCAAAATTTCAAATAGTCCGCAAGACCGCTTGTTAATTTGTATATCGCGGAACTCTTAGTGCTATTTGTAGGGCACAAAACAAAAAAAAAACAATTTTCAACCTGAGAACCCGCGATCTAAAAATTCAAATAGTCTGCAAAACCGCTTCTTAATTTGTATTTCACGGAACTCTCACTGTTATTTGTAGGCGACGAAATAATAGTAGACCAATTTTCATCCCACCACCCCGACAACCCGGAATGAAGCTCCCGTGCCTTTGTTTTAAAGAAAATTAATTTCGTATTGGTAGTTTTTTTATGCTTTTGTCCACGAACCTATGGGAGCACAATTTTTAGCCTACCAGCTCGACAACCACAATGGTCTATATATCTACTTAATCAAATTACATATTTGGTATCTAGCAACTCTTCTTTGTAACATACGTACGCCCTTAAATATCAAATAGTCTACAACTCCAATTGTCAAATTGTATGTCGTGGAACTCTGGGTGCAATTTGTAGGCCACAGAACAACAAAGCCCGAATTTCAGCGCACCAGCACGTTACTACTATTTCTTTGTATTTTTTCCACGAATGTATGCAAAGCATATCTAAAGAATAGCACTTCGGAAATGCTAAATTTTTTGGACACCATGCCCTTAAGATTCTAATAGTCCGCAACTCCGATTGTCAATTTGTAAATCGCAGAACTATCCCTTCTTTTTGTAGGGCACGGAAGAACAGAAACATCCCGAGAAGCCGCCATCCAAAGCTCACTAACTATTGAATCAGGACTCTGCCTTGTAAAATTACATATTATGTATGTATAAATTATGCTATTCAGGAACGTTTCATTTCAGAAATTTCAATTTCTATTGTGTGTAGGAATGCTAATTTTTTTTGTTGTGTTTTGTCAAGAAGCCTATGTAACCCACATTACCACTATTTTCCCTGGTTTTTTTCCCATGTACCCATGTACTTCAACTTCCTGCCCACTGTCTGTACTCCTTCGCATTTATTCCCTTTCCCGCGGATGGGGTGCTAGTAGAGCACACGCGTCAAGCGGAGTAGCCAGGAGTGATACTCCGTGGTGCCAGCGATGTGACGATTGCATGCCACTCACTCCCAAATGCCTAATCAGTTCAAGTTCAGCTCACTCGAGGCATGGCACCATTACTCTCATTGCACCTTGCTCTGCCTTCACATCCTTTCGACGGACCAACACCCTCACTGTGCCTTTACTCTGTGCGTGCGACCATTTATGGAACCTCACCAGCTGCCCAGCCTATTTCAACTGCTCCAGCGGGTCCAGATGGCTCATTCTTTCCTTCTTTTTCTTCTCAGAGCTTGGCTTCCTGCCCAGCCTTTCCCTGCTCTGTATTTGTCCTGCCCTGCTTTTTTCCTGCCACATTTTCTCTCTCCCATTGTCCCGGAGATGCCCCGACTACAAAGGAAGTCCAAAGGCTGACCAACCTACCAACCAAAATGACCCAGCCTGGTCCTGCGTCCCCCGCCTGCTCCCTCCCTGTTATCCTCCTCCTCTTTGGCCACCTTGTCCTCCTCCCTGGTGTAATCGAATCAAATTCCCGCATCTCTACCGCCCCTTCCTGCGTCCCTTGCCAACAGAATAGAGGAGCTGGACTGCTCAGGGGCCTCACTAAACAACATCCCAGGACCTTTAGCCAATTCGACATCTATTTCACACCTAGGCCCTTTGGCCCCTCCCAACTCTCTGACTGCCCAGTCACTTCAGGATCAGCTTCACGACACCCAATTTCAGATGAATGGTCTGGAAACCAGTCAAAATTCGCGACGGCAACCCCAATCTCAAGCGGGTTCCAACGCTGACTCAGAACGCGAGTGGCAAACAGGCCTTGCACTAGTGCAGAGCATAGTATTTGACTTACGTCGGGACATGGACGACCTCCGGTTCCGCCTGCAGACCCTGGACGGAAAAGCCTCTCGACTCTTGCAGTTGCTCTCCGCGTTACAAGGTGCTCATCTTCTCGCACCAGAGGAAGCCCAATCAACAAAAACCCAAGCAACAGCAACCTCGACACCAGTGTTTCCACTGGAAAATTTGATCCACGCAGACACATACTGCAAGGACCAGAGGCTTCCATCACGCCCGGAGGATGTCCAGAAGGAAGAGAACTTGCCATCAGAGACGGAGAACGCTATGCAACTGGACCGCATACCAGTCCAGGAGGAGATGCCTCCTCCCAGGGACATGACATTTTGTGCCTTTTGCATGGCTGCGTCGCCGCACTACAGCCCATACCGGTGATCTCTGTTGTTTTGGCATGTGCATGCTGACCTTTCATGCATTTGTCCATGGTTATTATAATTAGGCTATCTACACTTTCCACAGTTCTAGCACCCACCCTTACAGGCCATAATTTTGAACTCTTTTTGCATCAGTGACAATCTACACTTAAGTTATGAAGTGGTTTGACTGGATGAGCTGGTTTTCCCTTAGGGCAGCTCAATATTTACAGCTTGAAACCATGGAAAATTCTCTGTACTCCTTCATTTTGACAGACTTTTATACAATCTTACTTATAAAAAAAAATATCGAATAAAATTTTAAAAATGTCTTATATTATTCATTAACTAAGACATGTTATAGCATTATATAAATTACTTTAAATCTCCATACAAAGTTATAATATTCTATAAATTGCTCTGTGTCATTTATATCACAGAATTTTTTGCTGCAAAATGTATATGACGAAAGTCTTTGGTGCAAAATGTATATCACGTAACACACTGGACATGAAAAGTGTGAACCTGGGACTTCGCCAACCTGCAACTCCGTAATTGTTCAATACAAAATGTATGAATTTTTATAGCATTATACAAATTACTATAAATCTTCGTACAATGTTATAATCTTCTATAAATTACTGTCTCATGTATATGAAGGAATTGTTGGGTGCAAAATTCCTATTGTATGCTAATTTTTTGGTCTTCAATGACGTTGATGTAATTTCCAGAGATATGTAATATACATTATTTATTTTATAAGAAGTTTGTATAGTTCGCAAGCCCGCTTTTCAATTTGTATATGGCACAGAACAACAGAGGCCCATTTTTGAAACTGACAGCCCGAGAACCCGCGATCCAAAAATTGGCTAAGTATGGAATGACCATTTCGTCCATGCTCTGTAAACCGTGTGCAAAGAAAACCAATTCGGCAATGCTATATCTTTTTTGTCCAAGAAAATCCTTAGTTTTAAAGCAAAATAGTTTGACAATGCTAATTTTTTGGTGTTTTTCTCCACGAACCTATGTAACAGACCTTATTAATATTCTATTGTATGACTAACATTATTAATTTCTGATAAATTTCTATAGTCCGCCACTCCGCCTGTCATTTTGTATATCGCGGAACTGTCGGTGCTATTTGTAGGCCACAGAACATAAGAGTCCCAACTTTGAACCCGCCACCCTGAGAACCTGCGATCTAAAAACTGGCTAAGTATGCAATGAGGGCTTTGTGCATGCTCTATAAAATCTCATCCCCATACTTTATAAAAGTACAAATTTCGTATGTATAAATCTAAATATATACTTTATACAAGTACATATTTTGTATGTATAAAAGTACATATTTCATATATATATAACTATACATTTACTTTACTATGTTCTGCATGCAAACCACATCTACTTCAACTTTCTACCCACGTGTCTCTACTACCTCACATTTACTCCCATCCCAACCTGGCAGGGACTCCGCTGCCATGCAACACTTGTTTTATTGGCGAACGTTTAATACAATCGATCTACTCATTTCATATCAATTAATGGATAGAGTTAAATTCCATAAACTCAATAAACTTACTAAAGAGTGTAGGCATTGAACCATAATTTAGATTCGCTAAACAACGTAAATATATCCATAATTGTTTCTATTACACGTTATTTCAATTAAATAAAAATTGTGTTCACGATAACACACACACACACACACACACACATATATATATATAGAAGAGATTATTTCAACATCAGGGTAGACATCCACATTAAATAATAAATATAAAAAGTGCAGAGCTCTTGATATCTATTTTGTAGTCCAAATATGATACAAACAGAAAAAGGATTCTGAATGTGTTAAGGATACAATACCATGAGTGTTTTAAGCCCAGCTAGCCAGGAGTGCGTATTTTGATGGGACCATCTAAGTGTTGCTGGAAATTTTCAGTTCACACTGCGAACAAAGCCAAGGTGTCGACAAGAAACACGTGATTCCCATTCATCTTTGAGTCGATCTGGCACATGTGCCTTGCGCTCGCTGAATTAAAACTCGTATTACCATTACCATTAGGCAGGTGTAACCTGAATTCAAAGCCCATGACATCACAAAATGGTTAATACAGTTTCAATTTCTGTTGTAGCAATCCTTTTCTGCCACCTGCTACCATTTCATGTGTTCTCCCAATTATGGGTCGGTGAAATCAAAATTATGGGTCGGTGAGTGAGTAAATTCCAATAATCCTAATATGGGCGTAAAATTTCATTGATAAACATATTGGCTACATAATTTCTTACCACAGTTTTGAAATGAAATCAATTATATCAACAACCTAGCAGTCTTCCTTTGTAAGCATGAGTTGATCATAGGTTTTTTTCCTTCAATCCGATCTACAATTGTAAACTAAGAATTTTGCTGAACAAAATAATGAAAAATATTGTAACCATGCATATATAAAATTAAATATTATCACCATCAATCTTCAATAAAACACTATAGCCATGCATAAATACAAATTGAGATTTACGAGCTGAGCAAGCTAGAGGGTGCAGAGCCATGCCCCTTCATCAACACAGATAATTGGAAAATAAACAAGTGAGAGAACCAATACATCAAATTTTATTCCCAACTAACCACCTCAAACAAACTTGCCCAACAAGGTCAAACATCAATTACAATTCCATCAACATATACATCTATGTACAAAATTCTAACTAATTTACAACTGCAAATTTCAAAAAGGTGTACCGTAACCGACTGATGGCTTGTTGATGTTCTTCGGCTAGTGGCGATCCTCCTCACTCCCTCTTGCTAATTGTTGAGACCTCACCGGTACCTCCCAGCCAATGCTAGGGGTACTCTTCTTCCCCCTGAGCCCCCCGAGCCGCAAAGGGGCCACACACACAAGACCAAAGAAAAATATAGCTCCCAGCTCGCTTCGCAAGGTTGAGCTACCACTCTCTATTCGAGTTGGGTATCCCAACTCCCACAAGAAAAATCAGTCAAGAAAAATCTGGCAGCATAACCTTACGCATACCAATCGCGATCCTTTCCTCATCTCCCCCAATACTTTTATAGAGTTCTTCTTAGTGGCACTTGCCAATTGCACGTTAAATTTGATTTATTAAAAATTAATTAGGAAAAACTCTCCCCTGTACACTTGTCACCCGATCCCTTAGTTGCACCAAAAATTCATTTAATTAATTAAATTAATTTTCCAATTTCCCTCATCCACCTAAAAGTGTTCCTAAAAACGCTCCTTGTTGTCCCTTTATTCCCTCAAATTCCTTTAATGACTGGCGTCTTTCTTAAAGCTTAGTTGAGTTCTAATTAGGATTTTTTTCTAGACTAGATTCATTTCTATGTTCCAAATTCCTTTTGAATTTAATTTCCCCTTTTTGCCTAAGTTCTAATCTAGCAAGTTTTGCACATAAACAACAATTAATTTTTAGATAATTTCTTTCTCCTTTAAATTTTAAATTTGATTTTTCTTCATCCCTTGTTTATTAATTGCTTAATTAATTTTTAGTCCTCATACCCTATTTAGACCTAGGCTTTAATCCCAACTAGGCTTTAGTAATTTTTAAGGGAAAATTTTTATAATTAAAATGCTTTACTCATACAACATTTATTTTAAGGCTGACCACGTCAAATTAAGATATTATTTTCTAGGCACCTAGGTTCATTGACTCACTTGTGTTTAAAAAAAATAGTGTCGTGTCCTTCAAGACGCACTACGTGCTCCAAGGGTGCCACTCGCCTTTATTCATGTTTCATTCATGCGATGTGCCTTTCAAGATGCACTACGTGCTCCAAGGGTGCCACTCGCCTTTTGACTAATTTTGGTAGTTGACCAACCCTTGGAGTCGATACTCCATCAGGTGACCTTGTGGGAGACTAAGGGCCTGTAAGGAATAAGGGCCCTACCTTATTGCATGCTCCTTAGAATCTTCGTGAGTGACTATCTTAGTCTTCCCTCACGACATCGTGGATCTCTCGAACTAGGTAATCATTATCCTACAATTTGAGCCATGACGAGAGTGTTAGTAGGCTATGGCAAGGTTGTTTCCACACCTCTCCCTCACTATATCTATTTGTTGTGCATGGCCCCTTTACTCCTAATGTGAGTTTGATTAGCAAGAATTTGTCAGCCTGCATCCATCAATGAAACATGTCAACGATCCATAAACAAAATCATAATATACCCAGTCATATGTCACATATGCAATAATAGAAATACTCAAACCATATACAATCCACTCCTTGACTCGATCCAGAGTCCAAGGAGGTCCATCGATGCCATCAGCATCCTCAATTTGTCAAGAGTCATGCACACTCAGGAGAAATCAATCAATAACACATGTTTATACATAAATAGCATACCATAACATCATAATCCACAATCTCATCATAATAATTCATAAGTGAAGAAGATAATCATATAATGAAATGGATCACTTGCACGCGAGTGTCCTCAAAGAATAAGTCACATCAGATGTGTGCAAGAGCGGGATGTTACATACACCCCCTCTTGTTTTAAACTTCATCCCGAAGTTTCACAGTATACAAATGCATAAATATATAGGATCTAACATATCTAAATGTATAGATATAAAAAAAAAATGGAAACTATTGATGCATATCATATGCATCCTCCCAAGTACCCGAGTGAGGACTATAATTGTCCCACTGGAACTTGACCTGATTGACTAGTCGACGTTGTAGTTGTCGAATGTGATGGTCAAGAATGAGGATTGGCTCCATTGTGACTGCACCCTCATCCGATACCTACAAAGAACTCATGTCAATCACATGTGTAGGATCACTAACATAATGTCTCAAGACATATACATGAAAAACATCGTGCACACTCCTCAAAGAATCAGGCAAGGCTAGTCGATATGCCACGGGCCCCTTCCTTTCCACAACCTCAAAAGGTCCCACGAACCTAGGACATAGTTTAACACCCTTTCCAAACTTGATCGAACTCTTGTGTGGTTTCACCCGCAAGAAGACTCGATCACCAACTTCATAACTACGGTCAATGTGATGTGCATCGACATAACTCTTCTTTCGATATTGCACTTCATTTATCCTTTGTCTTATTGTTTGCATTTTCTCTTCCATTTCTTGGATCTCTTTTGTTCCTACCAGGACCCTATCCTCAAGTGTATACCAACTCAAAGGCATCTGACACGATCACCTGTAAAGAAACTCGAATGGGGCCATCTTAATGGTGCCTTGATAGTTGTTGTTGTATGCAAACTCTACCAGTGGTAAGAACTCTTCCCAACGCCTCTATTGGTCCATCACGTACATACGCAACATATCCTCCAAAATTTGGTTGGTTCGTTCGGTCTGCCCGTCTGTCTCCGGATGATATGCGATACTAATGTTAAGTTGGGTTCCCACGGCCTCTTGGAAACTAGTCCAAAATCGTCCTGCAAACACCAATCCTCGATCGGATATGATCCTCTTAGGCATGCCATGCAACCTAAAAATCTCGCTGATGAAAACTCTAGCTATGTCAAGTCCCTGATATGTCATACGCACAGGGATAAAATGTGCACTCTTCGTCAGAGTGTCAACTACCACAAAAATTGAGTTGTGCCTCCTTGTCGTCAGCGACAATCCAATAATGAAGTCCATCGAAATGANGACCTCCCATTTCGATTCTGAAATATATTCTGGTTGTAGTAATCCTGCCAGATGTCTATGTTCAACCTTCACTTGCTGACATTCTAGACACCTCACCACGTAGTTGAGTATGTCCGCCTTCATTCATTTCTAGAAGAATAAGGGTTTAAGGTATGCCCTCATCTTCGTGACTCCTGGATGAGCCATGTACACAACTATATGAGCTTCATTTAAGATCAAACTTCTCAATTCCTCATTGGGCAGTACGTAAATCCTGTTATTATCTCTCATTAATCCATCGTTGTCCATAGTAAATCCCTCAAATTTTGGTACCAACATGGTGTTTTGTCCGATAAATTCCTTGACTAGTCATCGTCGCGTTGTATAGTTAGAATCTTCTCACGTATATTCTTCCGAAGAGATATCACCAAAAATATGTGTGGTCTCCGACTCAACGCATCATCCACTCTATTCATTGTTCCTTTTATGTAGGTAATCTTGAAATCCTGCTCGCTAAGCAGTTCTGACCAACGCCTTTATCGCGCGTTCAAGTCGCTTTGCATAAAAATGTGTTGTAAACCACAATGGTCCTTTTTTAGTTTGAATTTTCATCCAATCAGGTAGTTTCTCCATACTCTCAGGGTATACACAATGGCTAATAAATCCAAGTTGTGCGTCGCATAGTTTTCCTCATGCCTTCTTAACTTTCTCGAGATGTAAGCGACCACTTGACCATCTTGCATCAAGACTCCGCCTAAGCCTTCCTTGTATGTGTTACTGCATACCAAAAAGTCCTCGTCTGTGTCAGGGACTTTTAGTATCCGTGTTGTCGTCAACAGCTCTTTGAGCCTTCGAATTTCTTTCGCGCATTTTTCAGTCCACATAAACTTCTTGTTCTTCTTCTGCAATTCCGTAATCGGATTTTCTATCTTCGAAAAACCTTCAATGAACCGTCGATAATATCCCACTCAACCCATGAAGTTGCGTACTTCGGGTATGTTCGTCGGGGCAAGCCATTCCATAATATCATCTACCTTCGTTGGATCCACAACAATACCTTCATTGGAGATGACATGCCCTTAATAATGAATCTTCGATTGATAAAAAGATCATTTCGACAGTTTCCCAAATAATTTTTTCTCTCGTAAACACTGTAGTACCAGACGCAAATGTTCATCATGTTCTTCCATCATCTGATAATAAATCAAAATATCATCAATGAATACTTGAACAAACTTGTCCAAGTATTCATGGAACACCACATTCATCAAGCTCATGAATACCCCTGGGGTGTTTGTCAGTCCAAATGGTAAAACGGTAATCTCGTAGTGTCCAAACCTCGTCTTGAAAGTGGTCTTACGAATGTCTTCCTCTTTAATCTGTAACCGGTGATATCATGATCTCAAGTCGATTTTCGAAAACACTATCGTGCCCTTCATTTGATCAAACAAATTGTCTATTCTTGAAAACAAATATTGGTTCTTGATCCTTTCCTTGTTCAATTAACGATAGTCAAT
Organism: Picea sitchensis; assembly: GCA_010110895.2. NCBI lineage: Eukaryota > Viridiplantae > Streptophyta > Pinopsida > Pinales > Pinaceae > Picea > Picea sitchensis. The sequence continues at coordinate 3,528 of SNQJ01S0233067.1, read as the reverse complement.
GCAGAGTCTCCATGAACCATGCTTCTTCCGTATGAAAATAATAGGAACACTCCACGGTGACACACTTGGATGTATAATTCCTAGGTCCAACAACTCCTTCAGTTTCATTTTCAACTCCTGTAACTCAAGGGTCGACATCTGATAAGTCATTCTTGCTATTGGTTCAGTTCCCGATTTTAGGTCGATGGTAAAATCCAATTCCCTCTCAGGCGATAACCCTCATAACTCCTCTAGGAATACGTCTGCAAACTCTCGTACTACCGAAAGGTTTTCTAGTCCTTCTGCCACGCCCTTTTCATTCAACACAAGGATCGCATTTAGTTCACATCTCTTGCACATGCTCTTCCAAAGTTGTAGTGAATATATGAACCTTAGGGAAACTCCTTGGTTCCTTCCTACAATCACACGTCTTTGTCCCTCATCATCGACCAAACTCAATCGTTTCGTCTTACAGTTGAGTATCGCCTCATGCGATTCCAACTAGTCCATACCAATCACGATGTCATAATATCTTAAGATCGTGACATACAGGTTGGCCTTCGTGATAAAATATCCTAGGTTAAGGCTACAACCCGTAACCTTTCCTCCAACCTTCTATTTGGCTCCCAAAGCCATTTCTATGTAACTAAACTCGTCATGTTCGGTTGCCTTTACCTTGATTCTTTTTATTGTTGCACAAGAAATAAAACTCTTTGTAGCACCTGGATCTATCAAAATACTAAAGTTCTGGCCAATGATGGTACCTGACATCTCGAGCACAATAGACCGATGTTCGTCTTGGTGGTTGTTCACCACTGCATGAATCTGATGGGCCTTGACCAAATCTCCTACTGTGGTGGGTTCGGCTAATCTAGCTTCTCTGGCCCTCTCAACTCAACAGTAATGCTGGTAATGTGGCTTTCCACATGTCCAATATCCAATCTTCGGTCCAATACTCTTGGTCCCCGAAGTAGAAGTTGATGGCCCACCAACATGTAACTCTGGTCTGTTCTATTGAACATGCCTGAACTATTGTTGTTTTTGTGGATGACTTTGTTGTTGGTGTTGTGGTCCTCTGTAGGGAGTATGTTGTTGAGGTGTCGGTCATCGTGGTGCCGTGAACGTGGAACCTATCGGGGGGCCTCGATACCCTGGTGGATGTCTAGCTGGTGTCTGATGTTGTTGTGCACCAGATGTTGAAGGTCCCATCAGTCTCGACAGAGTCCTTCTCTGACCCCCGCTGATGAGCTCTTCCTTAGCTATGAGGGCCTTCTGGACAACATCGTGCAACATCTGAGGCATTAAAATCCTCACTTTCGCACGAATGTTGACATTAAGGCAGAACACGAACTTATTGACCTTAAGCTTCTCGGTGTTCAGATGCGGAGCATACCGAAGAAACTCCATGAAATGGGCCTTGTACTCGGGCACCTTATGACCACCCTGTTGTAAAGTGTTGAACTCATTGAGCTGATGCTCAATGAATTCCTCAGACATATACCTCTCCCGGAACTGCTCCTCGAACAGTTCCCATGACACATCCTCAACAACCATGTTCAATTTCTGCAGGATCATCTTCCACCATAGCAAATCACTCCCCTTCAACTGAAATACCATCATGTAGACCTTCATGTTGGAGGTATAGTCGCAAAGTGCAAAGAACATAGCCATATTCTCCAACCATGCCTCAGCGGATTCGCCATCCGTGGCACTAAAGAACTCGATAAAATTGAACTTCTCGAGTTCTCGGTGAATGCTACCAGTACCGGTTGGGGCGTATGGTGGACCCTCAGGGGGTACCGATGCCCTGGCCTCATCTCTATCCAAAAGGAAAATTAGGGCCTCTAACATCCTTTGAAAGGACCTCATCAACCGAACCACATCCCCCACAACTATATGTTCATGTTCGACGACTTGTTCTTCTCCTTGAGGGTTAGACCCCTATGGTGTGGATGCCACTAGAGGCATTGTACCTCCTCCCCTCGCACCCTGTCGTCTACCTCTGTTGCGTCCTCTAACCATGATTACCTGCAGGATTACAATTCAATTAATTAGTGACAAAATATAATCAAGGCTTTATTCAGTGGAAGGCATAATGATCCCAAGTTGTGGGGTTGAACCTGCTATGATACCATATGTAACGACCCATTTGTTATGAAAACTAAACGACATACAATAGGTAATTTTTTTTTCTTTTATTGTTGCGTTAGGAAATTAAAACGTCACAATAATTAGCAACATCATCGACACATCAATCACATAAATTAACGAAACAACATTAACGCATTAACGATAATTCATGCCTCAAACCGACACATCCTCAATTTAGAAACGACATAAATCAAGCATCATCAAAATGAAATAACGACACAAGTAGAAGCATCACCCGCTACTCAACATTGAAATAAATAACAACACAATCAATGAGTCAACGATGGTTAGAGACACATAAACATAATTAGCATAGCAGATTAACACATCAAGAAGCGTGAAGCAAATTACAAACATTCAATAAGATAAGGGATATAAATGACCACCCGCCCAACCTACCCTGCAAGGTTAGGACCTCCAGGACACATAAGCAATGCTCAAGCCCAGGTTCCAATTGATTTTAACCATTTAATGTCTTAGGGATGGCGATTGTTTTGAGGAACAAGGAGGTGTCTACATCCCTTAACCAACAAGTCCAACATCAACTAGATCAATCAATCAATCATAAGCATCAATTAATCACAGAATAAATAATGTCTTAACACCATCAGATACTAATATCAAATAGAAAAGGATGTAGTAAGAAAACCGAGTGACAAAGAACACAACCCGATTAATATAATAATTGAAGGATGGTGAAATACTATCTCCCCTAGATTGTTTTTGTCAACAGTAAACTATTAGAGATTCAAAATGATCTCAACCAAGAAATTCCTTATTCCTTTATAACTCAACTTCATTCATAACAATCATGGGGTGTATTATCAATATTAAATATTATTATCTTTATTGCTAAATATTTATCCAACTAACATTATTACTTCAGGTTATTAATATCCTCCTTTCATTTAAAAAGACAAAGATAAGAGAACCAAACTCTAACGAATCTATTAATATATGCACTACCATTTATGTATTTGACTAAAGTTATAACTGAAGATACCATATCATCTTATTTTATATTTCATTTAAATAATATCTTACCTCACCACTTATATAACATACTAAGTTTCAACAAACTTTTTCGATATTCCATTATTATGCTTATTTTAAAAATTTCTCCTTATCACTTCATTTAATAAAGTAAAGACACTTAACTAAATGACATAGTTATATAATTTACCTTAGCAATTACTTAACAATTTAACTAAATAACCTACAAGGTAGAATATTACTTAACAATTTAACTAGATAACCTACAAGGTAGAATTATGGAAATCAAGAAGTGGAAGGTAATTTAACAACTAGTATATTCCATAATATCTTTTACTCGTGGACAAGTGGAATAATAGAGATTATCTTTTCCGATAATTCTTTACTCTCTATGTATAAATTAAA